>CASBSA010000221.1:0-73249 GCA_949129095.1 Volucella bombylans | reverse complement strand
CTTCTAAAACACAATGCTGTCTGCTGTCGTTAAAGCGAAATTTAAACACCCAGCTATTATATATGAATGGCACTTGTATCATCGAAAACGAAGATCTTTCCATTCTCGGTATGTGTGTCAATGACAACTTACGTTGGAATGACCACATATTTGATATCGCCAAAAATGCTGCGAAATGTCTAGGTTTCCTCAAGCGATGTAAAAAATATTTCACCTCCTCTGATCGGGCCTCAATATATAAGGCATTCATCCGCCCAAAATTAGAGTATAATGCCCACATCTGGTCAGGTGTTCCTAAAACATCTCTGCACCTGCTAGATAGAATTCAAAACCGTGCGATAAAACTCATAACTGATACCAGTATCACCCAGTCAATGTACATCCTCGAACACCGACGAAATGTCTCGTGTCTGACTTTGTTTTATAGCTACTTCCACCACTAGTGCGCAATAGAAATCACCAGTAGCATTCCGCCCCTTCAAACATTTAACCATAATACCCGTCTCGCTATGAATGCTCATCAGTATACCCTCAAGCCCATTTTCGGACGTACTCCGAAATATCGTCATTCGTTCCTAAGCCGGACAAATCACTTGTGGAATACCCTGCTGAGCTCTCTATTTCCCAGTCATTATAACATTCAGACATTTAAAACCAACGTACAGCGGTACCTATCATTTTTTCCTCCCTAATTTTCCTTCGCGCGTGCTGTGTGTAAACATTTTAACGGTAGTTTTACCCCATGAGTGAACGCTACTGTAAAAAACAAGGTGCCATAACTAAAGCCAATGTAGTATTTTCCTCATTTGTACTTTGGAACCACAGACAGTCATACAACACAAACATTTTGAAAAAAATATCAAAATCGTCCATCTCAGTAATTTATATTTTCTGTACTTTAAAACGATTGAAACATACTTTACAATAAATAAGCCCTTGGAACCGGCAAAACTGCTGAATCGGAAGCATATGCTGTTAAATAAATTTTTAGACGTTTAGGAAATGTGGCTGAACTCCACCAGGACAAGTTGTAATGTCATTCTATTCTAATTCCACATCGTATACTACCATTTTGGAAAAAAAACTGCTTCTCCTGCCTTACATCATCTCAAAATCGAGTAAGAAAATAGAACGAAGAAGGGAAGCGCGAAGTGAATATAACTTTATTCACCAGAAGCGACTACAATAAAAGAAAACCGCGGATTAAGAGCAGATCTGCGCTAGGAAAAAGATTGCATGTGATTCGATTAGCAAAAGACGTGTTCATTCTAATTTTATTGTTACGCTACACCGTTTGATTCGTTTCGTGGAAGTGCTTTAATAAGATGTTTCTGAGCACTTTACCGCCAAACGCCCACATAGGGCATATCCTTTCAGAGGAAATTGTATTTATGTTATACTCGTAAATTGAGAAAATAAATATCCGTGTATGAGATGCGGATACTATAATACGTAGTCTTTGAACGCATGTTGCTCGTATGGAAAAGCAATTCCATTATTTTTTTTTTCAAGGATATGAGCATACTCGTATCTACGGTGTCGTATCGTATTTTAAATTCCAATTTCAGTTACTCGTACAAGAGTTCTTCACTCTTTCTACGCGACACTTGCGGGGAATCTGCTTTCATAACTTTTCAATTTGATGTACGAAATGAGGACAGTTATATTATTATTCCTACTTTGGATAAAGGTAAGTAAAGTAAGAGTTTTCTTTTATTGCGAACAGAAATTATGGGCATGTTGTTAACTTTTATTTCTTAAATGAGTCAGCGGGCGCAAAACATCGTTGCTTTTTCCAATATGAATATTTTTTTTGCTTCACTTTCTTTTCGCATAGTGCTTACGAACACGCACTCGGAAACTTACTTTAGTTAGAGATCTGTTTTTTTTTTTCTTTATTTTCTCATTCGTTTGTGAACGTCCAACTAAGCCAGTCATCTATAATTTTGCTCTCAGAATGGATATAAAAGGAGAATTTTAACATTCAATAACTTGGCACCATTTAAGTGAACATTTTAAGTGAACACCATTATTTAAAGTCAGGATTTGGAAGATATAGTCCTCAGAATGGCCATGATACCGGAGACAAACGAATAGACAAATATGAAATTCAAGAAATCCCAAGAGTGGGGTCACCACAGAGAAAGGTTTTATCGAAGGCCGTCCTAAAATTGGTTGCAACTACATCGACTTCGTTACATTTCTCTAGGGCTGAGAAGGCAAAGGATACGAACTCAACGAGATTCGTGGTGTTGACCTACCCTTTACGAAGCCATGTAGTCTAGGTGAAATAAGTGATTTGCATTGGAAGGTTAGAGCTTCATACAACATACTGACTGATCCATTCTCCATGTGAAACCGCTAGATGAAAGAGATTAGAAAGGGCAATGGAACATTTTTTAAGAAACCAGCCAGGGAGACCATCTGGTAGCTTATATTCGATAAAAGACGGGACCAAGGTGTGTGAGAGAAGTTCAGTATGTAATTAAAATAACATGCATCTGATATAAAGAAGTCATTAGTGAAGGATTGTTTAAAAAATGTATTTGGCAATAGTGAGTGGATCGGTTGATGGCTTGTTTCCGAAAGAGAGGGAAGGAGGGTAACCATCGGGGTTTCTTTTGTAGTTAATAAATTGGAAAAATTACTTAGGGTCGTTAAAAAGGAATTGTTAAGGTAGCGCTGGTAAAGGGAATCGTAAAGTTCGGTGAAATGAAGATAATAAGCATATAAATTGTTTCGTAAGGAACGAAGCTTGCGATTATACCAGAGAGGACTAGTAGATGATGCTTTGAGGCGGGAAAATGTGGAACGTAAAGGGAAGAGAAACTATCCTGAGACGTCAGCCATTTCACTAAATATAACAACAACTTTGGTATCTGAAAACATTACCAAACTTAAAGATGATTTCTCGTCCGGCCCTGATGGAATTCTGGCTATTGTAATAAAAGAGTGTGTTACCCATCTCGGTCCTCCTCTTGCTGCTCTATTTAACTTGTCTGTCTCAACAGGTACTTTCCCTTTCCTATGGAAGGGATCTTACATTATCGCTATTCATAAAAAAGGAAGTAAAGCCGAAGTCGATAATTATAGGCCCATAGCGAAACTCTCTTGCATACACAAACTTTTTGAAAGCATAGTCTATCAACAACTGCTTCCGTACTGTAGGCCAACTATCTGCACAAATCAGCACGGCTTCATGAAAGGTAAATCAACGACCACTAACCTAACAGAGTTCGTCTCTAGGACTCTTCATGCTTTAGAAGACGGTGATGAAGTCGATTCAATTTCCACTGATTTCAGCAAGGCATTCGATAAAATTTCTCACCAACTTGTCATCTTTAAACTTAAACTTTCTTAAAAAACTCGGCTTTTCCCCTCATTTTCTGGCATGGACCAAATCCTATTTAGAAGACCGACAATACAGGGTCATCTTCAGATCTTCAATATCCGAACCCATTAAAGCAACATCTGGTGTCCCTCAGGGTAGTCACCTTGGTCCAATCATCTTTATCCTCACAATTAATGATATAAATTTAATTTTAACTAACTCTAATCTTTCTATTTTCGCTGATGACATGAGAATTTCCAAAGTCATCTCATTGCCTTCTGACTCCCATTGCCTGCAAGATGACTTGAATAAGTTTTCTGTATGGTGCAAGCAAAACTTTTTGGAGCTTAATGTCAGCAAATGCCAAGCGATAACCTATTCCCGTAAACGTCTACCTCCCCCTCCAAGAAACTACTTCATCTGCGATGAGCCTATTCCTTCCACTACCCAAGTACGGGATCTAGGTATAATTTGTGATAGAGAATTAAATTTCGACTCACATATTGACAGCATTATAAATAAAGCTAACTCTTCACTCGGCTTTATCAAACGCTGGTCAAAAGAATTTTCCAACCCTTACGTTACAAAGTCCCTGTACATTACTTTTGTAAGGCCTCTTCTCAAATATTGCAGCCAAGTTTGGTCACCCTATAAACTAACCCACATTCAAAGAATAGAAGCAGTCCAACGCAGGCTTACCCGTTTTGCACTTCGTGGTCTACCTTAGGCCGATCCATATGGATTACCCCCTATGAAAATAGGCTAAAACTAATTAGCATGCATACCCTAAAAAAACGTCGTGAAGTCGCTGATGTACTTTTTATCCACCAGTTACTGACTGAAAATATCGACTGCTCGACAATAACGCAAAATATTGCATTCACTCCCGATCCCCGTAATCTAAGATCTGTCCCACTCTTCCTGATCCGAACTCACCGCACCAACTACGGTCACTTTGAACCCATATCCAGAATGTTGCGTATAACGAACAACTACGCCGAAGTCTTTGACCTAAATAGCAGCAAACAAGAAATAAAAACAGCGCTGCTCAATATGCCACTCCCTTAACATCTCCCCCGTCCACCATTTCTCCTCGCCCCATTAGGTTAAGTATATCTTTGTTAGTTTTTAAGTCTAGTTTTAAGTTTGGTTAATAAGCTTAATAAAGTTGTCCGGGGTAGACCCGGGCCAATAAAAAAAAAAAAAGAATTAAATATTTCTCTTCAAAAATATGGATGTGGCATCGTTTATAGATAGGTTGTGAAAGTTTAAGAGGGATCTGCTGAGATAGGCACTGGGGGGCAGAGGACTGGACAGAAGAGTTATGAAGAAACGTGAGAAGAAGGGGAGGGTGGTAGTTATCAATTGTTGAGGGAGATAGTGACAAGACTGAGGAGTAAATTGAATCTGTTGTGAAAATAAGATCTAATTGCCTGCCCATGTATTGTACTTGGATATACCGATGAATTGGCATAGACTTGAGTCTGTTAAGTGATCTAAGAAGAGACATTGTTTTGCTTACCTGGCATTTGAGAAAAGCGAAGAAAAACGATTGATCTCCTGATGGATTCCATTGTAACTGAGGAAGATAAAAGTCGCGGAAAAAAAGGATATCGTCAATAGAGTCAGGCAGGCCAATTAAATGGTCGAACGAATCGATAACAAGTTGGTAGGATTCGATAGATGGACTTGACTTGAACGGGGCTGTTATTTTTATTGCGACAAAGTCGATTTTAGAGCAAAAAGAAATAGTAATGGGCGAAGAGTCATTGCGGTTTTGGATAGCCAGTAGTTCGCCTCGCCAGGGGGAATCATAATTTGGGAAGGTAGGACATTAAAAGTAGGGCGGAACAATTCCTGGTTCTTTATGTCGGGAATAAAATTGGTTTCAGTCAGGGCGTAGATATCAAAGGGTAGAGCATGCGATTGACGTTGAACAGCATTGGTTTTAGAGCGAAGTCCTTTTACATGTTGAAGAGTGGAGGTGTGTGACTTGGCTTAGGTGCTGGCAGGGGAGGAAAGTTATGGACGAACAAATTTTTCGTGGTAGGCTCGGCTCCGCTGTAGATGTGAAACTCGCTTAGAGTGAACGTAGTGGCCGAATGCAGCTATGCTAAAAATCTCGTGGTACCTGACATAAAGGTTCCTGAGGCTGATGGGGTTGGTAGGGAGACCTTTCTGCTGGATAAAACTTAAGATTCTGGTTTTGGGCTTCCCTTCGTAACATACCGAGTTCGATAGGCAAGAAAGAGACGAACGTTTTCATATACCTTTCTTTCTCTAAGCCTAGAGAGTGTAATAATGGCTTTCTGTATCTTCATTTCTTTGCTGTGTTATTTTAACTGTGAGTGGAAAAAGGGGATCAAGAATAGGAGCAGTGGAGGTGGATGGAGGATGGTTGGATATGGAATTAGACGAGGGATCAGATGTGGGGTTTAGGGTATGGGAGTTAATAAAATTAGGGTGCTTAGCTCCCAATCATACACAGAGCATTAAGGACTTTTAACATACAACTCATGTAGATTTGCCATAAGACGGAGACTTAGGAAAGACGTCTTGCGCTAAGCTAAAACCTGATTTTTATCAGCAATAAAGTTTAGTTGATCTAGATAAGCACGACGTTGAGATCTTTCTCAGTGATTTTTACACCGAGTTCAGAAAATAGAGCATCTTTTATGTCATAGTTGGAGAGCATAGTCAACGTTAGACTAGACCCTGGATGATAAATCATTGGGATCGGGAGATAATGTCTTTGTCGTCTGCGTATCCCAATAGGTGGTCTGATTTGTGGAAGATAGTTCCAGCCTTATGAATTCACACAACGTTAAAGAAATCGTATGAAAGTGCATCACATTGACGAAATCACGGTAATATATGTTCCCTGGCATTTACCTGACCAAAAGCTATCAACTAGATTAATCACATTAGGATTTTCGCAAGACACAGCTCTAGTATTCTAGATATCCGAATGTTCCGAGAAGCCAACATCGCTGTGTTACAAAGTCTTTCTTTTTGGTGTCCGTGTTCTATCTTAGACAGAGAATTCATTCGCAAAACAGTGTTGCGCACATTAAGCTTCACCATTTTCTCCATGTTCTGTTGAAGGAAGGAGATTCAATTGATGGGTCTGAAGTTATAAGCGAGTGAGTAGTCATCCTTGCCGATATTTTCTCCTAGAAACCTGGCTAGCAAATTCTCTTCAAAGTTTGTGGCAGATGATCTATACCTTTTTGCAACATAACCTTAAAATATTCAAGTCAAGGTCAAGGTTTCATTTCATTTTGAGGACATTTACCAGCCTCTTGGTTTCATTGAGCGTATCCACATTATTCCAAAAGTCTTTGCACAAACCTCAGAATAAGCCTTCAGTGACCTCCATAGAAGCTTTCTGATTTCAGTACGTAGTCGATACAAATCCGCATTTTAGGATAGAACGAGTGATCGCTAAGGCCTCTCTAGAAGCATGCAATTAAATTTTTCACGGTTTCTCCCTTTTCAACAAGTCCAAGGCTCGATTTGAAAATCAATAAACCCATGAACTGACGGGGGAACCTCCGATAGTACTTTTTAGACGTTAATCTCCTGGTGGATAGAGTTAAGCCGACTACTGACCATGAAATATAGATTCGACTTAAAGTTCATACCATGAAATATTTCTTGTCGCATTCGAAGAGATCACTTCTAGTATGAAGTCCAAAATGTTGCAAGCTAGAGCATTAATATACATTCGCTCTACACATCTATGTAATCTCAAATGTCTGATTCGCCCTCCTCAAATGTCTATGTACAGCTCGTTGCGGTCACTCGAAAAATCTTGTTTTTAAAGCGACGAGTGATATTTTCATTCTCCGTACGTCTACCCCTTATAGGATAGGGCTGTGATGAGGAGAAACTCTGTAGTATCTCTTGTTAAGTCCTTATTGCTCTGTTGCTTACTAAGGTAAAAAAATTTCCATAAATTTACGTTTGCTTCCTAATCATTTTCAGAGATGGAGTCGGGTAGACAAGGTCCTTAATATCTTGAAAATAAAGCTTCTTGATAATAATATCAATGTCATTAGCGTACATATGTAAGTAATCATGTATATACTCGTACCACAAAAAAGTTCGCGGAATAACCACCGTGTGGCGCTCTCATTGTTCCGATTTGAGTTCTGTTGTTTTTTGTTAACTTGATAAATCTGTTGTTGACATTCCCTCTAAATCTTAGCATCATAGCTTGACATTTGCAAAAGTTACGTAGCCAAGAGTACACCTATCTCAGTGTGTGTTGGCGATTTTTACAATTTTAGAAATGGATTTAAATTTGCAACAACGAACTTGTATTAAATTTTGCGTAAAAAACGGATTTAATGGTGCGCGAACGTTGGAAATGTTGGAAAAGTGTTTCGGCAACGATTATCTAAAGAAAACGGTCGTTTACCAGTGGCACGAGCGGTTCAAAAGTGGTCGCGACTCAATCGAAGATGATGAACGCAGTGGCAGACCATCGACATCGAAAACCGACGAAAACATTGATGGAGTAAAAGAAATGTTAGTCAATAACCGCAAATTAACCACCAGAGAGATAGCGGAGGACTTGAACATTGCCTATGGATCCGTCCAAGACAAAGTTGGTGCCACAAGACCTCAATTTCATGTAAAAAAGAGATCGTTTTGACGTCTCAAAAGAGATGATTTGCGAGGCTGAATCCGCTCCCACATTCATCAAAAGGATCATTACTGGAGACGAGACGTGGGTTTATGAGTACGACACGCAATCCAGACATCAGGCAAGTGAATAACGTTCACCAAATGAACCGAGACCAAAAAAAAAACATTTTTGACGAAAAATGCAACAAATACCATCCAACAATGTGGTACTACCGGACTTTTAGAAAAGTGAGCCAGTGGAGTTGGCTTTTGAGTCAAGATTTTGTCACGAAATTTTGTCTTAACTCTTTTTTAACATTAAATATCTCGGAGAGATTGTCTTCTACATTTACGGACCAGAGAGTGCTCTCCGTCATCATTATACACAACCTGACAACTTTTGCTGGGATCTCAAAACCAGATATGCCTCTGTATTTGTCGTCTTCATATGCTGCCTTAAATTCCACGCAGAATTGGTGAGTAACGATCCAGTGAAATAGTCTACTGCAATGTAAATACCTGTAATCACGCTCATTTCTACAGGTTTCTATTCAGATCGTTTACCTATTGCTAACATTTTTCGACATGTTCTTCAATTAAAGTCTTCCTTCTTCTTTTCTTGGCGCCCAAACTACTCTCGTTCTGCTAAGCAGCATTGTTTTATGAACAAAAACTCCATGAGTGGTAGTATCAGTCGTTAGATTTTCCCACAACGTTTCTCCGTTGTTAAGGTGTTTGAGATATTCAAGGGACGTTTTTTGGTGACAACTAGGTAGCAATTCGAGCCTATATTACCCTCTCGGAATACTAGTACATCTACAATACTGGAGAAGTTCCTTGTGTCGATCGCAAAACTATCAATTTGGCTGACTATTTTACGATTAGATGAGGAAACCTTGTGCTAGCTACAATGATATTCTGCTCCGCTGCAAAGTCAATTAGCAGACAGTACTACCAAAAATGACCTGATTTACTATTTTGGGAGCTTGATCGCCTATCAAGTTGAATGCATTCGTTCCTGTGTGGAAGGCTTCTTAGTTAACAATCCAAACGGATTGTGCTTCTGTTCCCAGTAGCAGTCTCTATAGAGCTTGTGTCTGTCAAAGTTTTTCAGTTTTTCAGTGTAGTGGTACTAGCAATCGCTTCTCACTCGGAGGGTCCAGGTTCGAATCCTGACCATGTGTAATTTCATTTGTGTAATTGGAATTTAGACAGAAAAATTCTGCGTGTGACGGCATAACACTGACACCTAGATGTGGCTGTTGTAGAGTTTCAAGCACAAAAAAAAACTAGTGCGAATTATAACCTTCGAATCACTCTAAGTGAAGAAAAAACTCTCCGTCCTATTCGGACTCCCACCCCTGGAGAGCGAATATCGAAACCAAACACACCTGAGTTTCAAACCACTACAAAAACAATTTTTCCTTTCTCCTCCTTCTACCTTTCCGCCCGCGCCATAGCAACAGTAAAAGGGTATCTAACCCCTTAGGCGCGCGTAAATTATAAAAAAAAAATCCAACATTTTAAGGGTAAACTAAAGCACATTTGAGCGTTCGTCTCAACCCTTATTGGTGGAACTTGTGCCTCTAACACCAGTTCTGCTTTGGGTATTCCAGGAAGGCGGCAGAGCGATGGGGAGGCGTATCCTTGCTCCCATGGTTGTATGGGCAACCCGTTAGCTAAGTATACACGACAGGCTTTTACGTAAAAAAACAGAAACTATGTCTCAACCCTTCTTACCGAAGCCGAAGGGCCTATTACACTATTGTTTCTGTTGGCCATAATAATCCGTTATTTATTTTCTAATCTGATTAGCAAGTTATCCTGATAATTGCAGGTCTGTGCCACATTTACAAAAGATCCATTCTCTCCATTTGTAACTCAATTTTGTCCCTGCCATTTATTTCCCTTGTTTTTCACATCGCTACACGATAAATTCTCATCACGTATCGCTCCATTATCAGCTTTGACCTACATCCTCAGTGCATTCGCACCATCACAACATTAGCCCAGACAATTTCGACCCTTCATTCTATCCCCTGTTTGAACGTAGGTGTAATAGACGGTGAATAATTTGACATAACCACCACATCTAGGAGTACAGTATCAGTGGAACTCCCACTCCATTGTTGAGGTTTGCTTATGTGTGACAGGAAATTACATTCTATAGTTCAGCCAATTTATCGATTTCATGGGTTGATTGGTCATTTGGGGTTGTTCTACTGGAAGAAGAGATACATAGGGCGTCGGTGATCTTAGTTTTGTTTACTTAGGGTTGCAGATGGGGTAAAAAGTAACCAACTTGTCACGTTTATCAATGGTTCTTTTGGTCTATCCTATGTGTCTTTTATTTACTTTTCTCCCTTTTCTGGAATAAAGTAATTAATTGTTGACTATTTGTTCTTCTGCGCTTCCGTCGTGGTAGAAATATCTGCGGGGGTTGATAAGATTCGACAAAAAACTTTTACAGTTGACATAAAAGTTAAAAGAGATTTTCTCCTTTAAATGAAAGTAACCAAATGGCAAAAATGTTTATACAAACTTGTGTGATTAAACTTCCGCTGTATAGGATTTACTTTGGCTTTTCCATGGAAGTGACAAAGCAAACAAACTGAGAGTAGCGACGAAAATGTACAAAATTCCACTTAAGTAGTCCGTCCCGTCGCACAAATACGAATACGAGTATAGTTGTGCACTCAACTTTGAGTAAAGAATTGCCTGAAAACCTTACTTTTCGTCAGTCAATTGTAGAGCCAGTTCTACCAACAAAATTTGATGTCGAGGAGGAGAATTTTTAAAAGGAACATTAAAAATTTAACTTCAACTAAAGGTTGACCAGATTGACGATAGGAAATAAAATTTAAATAAAACAACAACGGTGTGAGGTATAAAATTGATTCTGGCTCTGAAGCTACATTCATGTCATCATGTGTGGAATAGCACATCATTCAAATGGCCGCCTTGGCTTTGCTGGCAGTGCTTCAAGTGGTCGGTCCGATTTTTGATGATTCGTTCCAATATGTGCAGCGTTATTCCGGCAATGCGTGTAGAATGTTGGCCTCGAACTCGTCCAAAGTAGTTGGCTTGTTAGTGTCCCAGAGAAAATAATCGAGTGGTGTCAAGTCACATGAATGCTCGCCGTGAGATGACCCAATCGCCAAGTTTCTTCTTCACAACTTCGAGCGTTGCGTCGCTTGTATGGCATGCAGCACCATCTTGTTAGAACCACAGCTTGGGTATATCGATGTTGTCGAGCTCTGATCACAGAAAGTCGGTTAATATTGCTCTATACCTGAGACCTTTGACGATAATGATGTCTACTTCCTCATTTCGAATGAGGTGCATGCCATAAACTGCACCAATCAGTCAATATTTGTCGATGGTTGGTCGAACACTTGTGGAAATGGCAATTTTGCTTGTTGACATGTCGCTGTGCCAAAAATAGCCCTCGTCCAAGAAGATGATTTTTTGGTCAAAATCCAGATTTCCAGCCAACATTTTCAGCACCCAATTAGCGAACTCCGGCTTCAATTCTTGCGTCAGCACAATCTTACACGGATGTACACCCAAATCTAATCACATAATAATCCGGGTTGACTCTCTGGCGATGCCCAATTCAGCTGATCGGCGCCAAATCGATTGATGACAGTGGCTATGGTTTCTTCGTTTCACACCAATCTCTGACTGGTTGGCGGCTTTAGATCCAAAAGAGTGTACTCATGGTCAAACTTTTGCCACCCCAACGAGGCATCAACCTTAAAGGTCAGGTTCGATGGGTGAAGGGAAGACGAGTCCTTTTTAAGCTAGCTACCTACGGATGGAGTACCGAAGGAGTATCCGAGTCACGTAGGCGGACGGCTAAGATATATGACAGTCTCCAATGATTGAATATATAAATATACCAACAACAACAACAAACGAGAACAACATATAGGGCAACAGAAGAAGAAAATAGCCACGAAGACAGTTTTTATTAATTCTTTGGCGGAAAAGATCTCGGGTGACAGGCAAAGGAATCGAAAATTCCAATAAAAATCGAAGGTTAGGGAAAATAATTAGGTATAGCTCTAATTTTAATTAGGTATATACTCTCTCAGTGGAATTTCCAGTGATGACTAGAAACAGGAGCGAACTCCGAGACTAGGTAGTTTAGAAAGAATGTGAAGCATTAAATGATGGAGAGGTATAGTGTATAGGCACACACTAGCAATTAGAATTCATTAAAGCGCTACCTGGCCAAGGAACTCACAATGCGATAGGCGGATTCCAGCGTTATTTTTCATTCGGTGCAACAGTTGACAGTAGCCAGGAGTCAATCAAAATAAGTTATTATTATTATTTTATTAATCTTACATAAATTTACAAATCAATAATCTTATACTACAGCGCTAGCTTACATGGCTTTCTGCTGCGATTGAATATAATTTAGGTTAATAAATATTATTATAAAATCTAAGGGAGTTCTGGGACGGTCGGGAGTGTACAAAGCAAGAGTACCTTGACTTGACTATTCGTTCCATATTTGAGCTTTGTTTTGGTCCCAGTGGGTTTTAATTAATTTCTTTAAATCGTTATTGCGACTAGTTGGGCGTTTAGGTCTGCAGACACATTTCCTCTTATACCAATGTGTGCCGGTACCCATACGATTATTATTATCATTTCAAGGGATATTATGTTGTCTCGAATTTGGTTTATGGCTGGCGCTTGGTGTGTAACGTTTTTAATCACGGAAAGGACAGAACAGCTATCGGTACAAATTATGGTTCTCTGGTTTCTTTTGGTTGCAATTTGTGTTGCTTTAAGAATAGCTATGGCTTCAACTTAGAATATGGAGAAGTAACTTGGGAGTTTTTCTGCAGTTTGAATTTCGCATTTACTGTTCCTGTGCCCATGTCATTTTTTGACAAGTCAGTGTACAAAACATTCCAGGTGTAGGTGGGGAAGGTGTTTATTAGCTCATGGAAGAGTTGGTAGAAGGTTTCCTTTGGAGTAGCATCTTTTTTATGCTTGGATAAGCTGATGTTAATCGCTTTTTTCGGGAGTAACCAAGGCGGATATTTTATGATGTATCCAACATTATTCGCAGAATTTATTATTTTTTATATGGTAGATGGTTGTGTTGGCATCTTTTTCCTTTTCAGTATTTTTCTGAATCTGTGAGTATTGGGGAACGGTATGGGTTGCAGATTATGAGGATGAGTCGGGATGCCAACAACTCTACTCGGTGCTCAATGAATGAGAAGGCTCCCTCAGCAAGCGTGTTTTTTTATTGGAGAAGTCCTAAAAGCTTTTAATGATGTCCTTATAGCTGAGTGGTATGGAGAATTGAGTATCTTTAAGTTTATTTTTGTGCATATGTCATACAAAGGGTTTTCCAATAGGGACTTGACAACTTTGAATTTAATTTGTGAACGCACTCTTTCACTAATCATCAAACTGTCACTGTCAATTTATTCAATTTATTCAACATTTTCATCATGGTAAAGTACACGAACGAGCAACGTCTGCAAATTATATAAATTTTCTACCGAAATTCGGAGTCGGTGACTGCAACTTTAAGAGCGTTAACTCCAATTTTCGGTCGTAATTCTCGCCCTATAGACAGGCAATAACAAGTTTAGTGCAAAAATTTGAGTCTACATATTCGTTGTGTGCCGTGTCAGTGAGACAAGGGGTTGGTCGAAGTGACGAAAATATCGCTGCCGTTCAGCGTCCGTAGCAAACGATCCAAATCCATAAATTCCACGACGTTCTCAAGAATTGGGCATCGCTCAGACAACATTATGGCGTATTTTGAGTAAGGATCTTAGTTTACACCCATACAAGATCAAGCCGACTCAAGAATTGAAGCCGACGGACCATTTGAAGCGACGTACGTTCTCCGAAGATGCGGTTCTGGAGAAGATGCGCCAAGATGATGAATTTCATCGCAAAATCATCTTCAGTGACAAAGCTCATTTTTGGCTCAGTGGGTTCGTCAATAAGCAAAATATGTGTTATTAGTCGTGCTTCACGAATCACCACTTCATCCACAAAAAATAACTGTTTGGTGCGGTTTGCATGCCGGCGGCGTTATTGGGCCATATTCTTTCGTCGACGATAATGATCGTCACGTTACTGTGAATGGGCAGCGTTATCGCGCCATGATCACCGATTACTTTTGGCCCGAATTGGAAGATGGTTTCAACAGGATGGTGCCACAAGCCACACAGCATACGCTACAATCGATTTATTGAAGAGTAAGTATGGTGAGCGAAATAGCGGCCGTTTCGGCCGAAATTTGTGGCCGAGTCGTTGAAAATTGGGTCCAACGAATCGACCGCTGCAAACGTGCCCGCAGTGGCCATATGAACGAAGTCGAGTTCCATTCATAAATGTTTTGATTGTACTTCAAGCCGATAAAATTTTTGAAATACGAGTATCTCAAATGGTTTGCGTTTTATTTATAAAAAAAAGTTGTCAAACTCAAATGTTTGAGTTATGCTGTTTAAAGTGTTAGCGGGTTGAGCGGGGTTATTACTGTTTGGTGGAACAAGTGGAATAGATTGCATTGTATTCCTAGCAACAGTAGCATACGAGAGAGAAGATGGTGGACTTGGGTTTTGCTTCTGCCATGCTACATTTTTTATTGTTTTTATTTTAAGTGTTTCTTTAGCTGGTATGGACGGTTTGCAAATTGTGGAGGATGCAGGGTGTTCTTCAGCACAATTAGCGCAAGAGGTGCTAATGCAACTTGTTTGCGTGGGGGGGAAGGTTGCAGTTTACATAGGTTGGGCTACGTGAACATCTATAAGCGGTATGTCCGAGAATTTGGCAATTTTTGAAACGCATCGGGTTGGAGAAGTATTCTTGAACTTGGAAACTATACCACCCAACATTAATGGAAGTGGGGGGGGGGGGGGCGGAAGAGATCAAAAGTGAAGAGTATGAATCCAAATGGGACGGCTGTTGAATTTTTATTATTACCTATATTTTCCGCTTTTTTGTGAATTTATAGACATCCATGACTCTTTGGTCTCTCATTTCATCGATAATTTCTTTTTCGCTAACATTTATTAGGCAAGGTGCGAACACGGTGCCTTTAGATGAGTTTAATTGATCATGAAGGGACACCGCAATTGGGCAAGATTAGAGAGAGTTTTCTTTGCCAGGAATATGTTAGCAATTTGTTGTGATTTCACAAGAATCAATATGTTTCCATCACGGAGTTGGGTAATATATTCGTAGGCAGAACTTATACCATCTATCGATTTTTTTAGGAGGAAAACACTGGGGTCTGCAGGAGATATCGTTATGAATTTGGGATTTTTGGAATTAAGGTGGGTGGGGATGGGGAGATCGAAAGCAGTTTCTATGGGTGAAACATTATTTTTTTTTTCTTTTACTGGGTCGATCGGAATAATGGTTGAATACATCAAACCGATTGCCTTACGGCACGGTTGGCCCTGAGGCCATAATTAAAGTTATAACCACTTGATACACTTGATTTCCACACACTTATTGGAGCGCAATTAGATTTGATAGGGGCGGAACGCGAGCGTGAGAGGGGAAAGAAATAAGAAAAAAGAACACAACTTATGAAAGAGCAGAGAAAAACGATCGAAACGATGTTATCGGCTCGGGGGATAGTCGATGACTCTCAAAATAAGTTTCTACTTAATTCAATTACCATATTGTCCATAATTTTAGTATCTTAGATATTGAGTCTAATCCTTTTTAGTATTGAATTAGTACATTGGCATCACTATATTATTTAATGTCAAGCCGACTCTTAAATTCTTTATTTGTGCAAACATTTCAGAAGGTTTGGAGATAATACTTCAGCTGTATACTTAATTTAGTTGTTAGTAAGACTCAGAAAAAATTCTGTCTCCCAAATATGACGAATTTCTACCCGAAAATGTACCCACGACTCAAGTAATTATATTTGCAATAGAGACACACTCGTTTTGCAGAACATATGGCAGAATACTAGTCCTTGCCTCCATGTTAGTCTTAACAAAAGAAAAATGTTTGAATTTCTAATAAAGCACTTATTTCAGCGCATTTCTCTTACTATGAGGCATATCCGTGATTCTCGAGAGACCAGGTTTAAAGTCAACATTTTTTGCAACAAATTGTCAAAAAGTATAAGAGAAATGTTTGGTGTGGTATTTAAATACGATATTTGATATTGGCAACTGGTAACTGTTATCTCTGCCATTAAGCTTTAAAATATTGTTATTGTGTTTAATTTATTCCGACCTACTTTCAATTGCAAGCCATTGTAGTCGACAAAAGCCATTAGTTGGCGCCTGAATCACTGGTGATGAAGTGATGTTTATCCATCATCAACATACGCCAGAAGAAGCCCATACGTCCAGGAAGTCACTTGCGGAAAAAAGGACATATGTTAGCACAAGTTAGAGTTTATTCCCCTAGGATTTTACGTTGCCCTCTTTGGTGAGTTAGGCCGATGGTTAAAATTTTAGGGGATGGATTATTCAAATTTCATCCTATGGACGATAACGAATTTCCTTCTATGGAATTTCCACCAAGGGTACTTCCTAACGAGCTATAACCTTTTCTCATGAGAACTGAATGACTGACCCATCCTAAGCATTAAGCTAGCCCAGTTACGAGTAGGTCCCTCCGGGAAATATGCTGCATTGTATTTTAAGCATGCTTCTATTAAAAAGATTGTCCTTTGCCCTTCCATACTTAACGTCTTAAAATGTGTTTGTTAGTGAAAGCTGTAGGCAGTGACAAGATTTTATAATTAATGTTTTCCAAGGCCGTTTCGAAGGAGTTTGAAATTAAAGTTCCCATTCATGAAAGTTTAGTCATTAATCACTCCCCTTGTTTACTCTAACGAATAAATCCAAAACAAGGCATTTTCACTAGCTAACAGGAGCTAAATATTTATTGCCTTGGGGAGGATTCGTTACTATGAAGCGGCTTTGGTCACATTAATTACGAATACCCCTCCTACGAAACGATATTCTGAAGAACCTTATACTTATGGATAAGGACAATCTGTAATACCTCATTTAACAATAATATTATTTTTGTTTTTGAGAGACTTTCCTCTATGGATTCTTGATATGGTGCTGTCCTGCATCCCTTTGTGTGTTTAATTCTTCTTTTCCGTCAACGCGTAAAGTTTCTGGAGTTGTTTGTTGAGTATTTTTTGCCTGTTCCGCGTCATGTGTGCGCCAATCGACCCATTTTTCTCTCATCGCGGATTAGAGGACACCATGACAAGCAGCAGTGCTAGTATCGACTTTTCAATGAATATGTTCAACCCATCGCCACTTTTGACTTTGGACTTTAATGGCTTTAGGACTCTGACCAACTTACCCGAGGTGAGATCCGAAAAAGCGGTTTGGCCAGCCTTGGGGATTTTCTTGGTGCTGAACCCATATACCAGCACGAACACAACATTTGACTGGAACACTCTCAGCTGGATTTATGAGCTCACCATACTGATCACAGATTTTGCCTTATTAGTTTGGTTCTATTTCATTCTTACTCATTACAGAGATGATATTTTTAAAGCATTGGACGCACATTAACTTATTGGGTTTGCGGCGGGACGAAATATCACTATAGTAAGTACACGGTTTCCTCATCTCAATATACAATACACAAGGGGGCATAGTGATCATCAAACACTAAAGAAAATTAATCATTTTGCGACAGACATAAGACATGCCTTCAGTATTCCGGACATCCAAACTCCGACCACCACCTTATAGGCATCAATTTGAGAATGCGGATTTCCCAAACGCCACACAAACAAAGATCTACTGCGAGAAGATATAAAGTAGAAAAGCTGCAATCTTAAGAAACAGCCAGTAACTTCACTGAACGCGTATATCGAAATCTCTCAAGAATTCCTATGCCGGCATCAAGTACCGAAAACCAGTGGTAACGCCGGGCTTCACCAAACCACCACAAAGGAATCCCTGGTTTTATGAAGAATGCCGGCAAGCACATGCAGCTAAACAAGAAGCCTACAAAGTGGCGCTGCAACGAAGTCAGTGAGCTTCTCGTAAGCTCTACGAGCAGAAGAGATGCGAAGAATATCGGTGTCTCCAGAAAAAGAAAAAAGAACACAACAAGCGGACGGTCGAAGATATTGAAAGGCTGTACTCCAGGAATAACTTACAGAAGTTTTACCAGCAGATGGAAAGAGTGTGTCAAGGCAAGAAATCACGTACAGATGCCTATAGAGATGAAGAGGGAAATCTTGTAGTAGAGTCATAGCCGGTTCTGAGAATACTCGTATGGATTAACTTTTTCTGCAGACTATATAACGGCAAAGAAGCTCAACATGCCGCCGTCAGGCAGAATAGACCATTCAGCCGAAACTTCCATCCAAACTACGAAAATGAAATAAGGATATCAACATCTTAGCTGAAAATGGACAAAGCAGCTGGACCTGACGGCTTACGGGTCACGCCGAGATGGCCACTGGAAATAACTTTATAGAGAGAATACACCAACTCTTTGGTCAGATCTGGTCAGAAGAGTGTATGCCCTGCACCGTATTCCCGATCAATATAAACGAAGGCACCCTTAACTACGCCAACTATAGAACTATACTCGTAGAAGTACAAGTCTAATCATCTTCGGATACAAAATCGTATGTCCCATATTATGCGAATCTCTGAAACTCTTCATCAAAAAGATGAAAGGTCCCTATTAGCGCGGTTTCAGGACGGGAGCCTCCACAATCGCCCAAACCTTCACACTCCGGAAGATACTGGAAAAAACTCAAGAAGTCCAAATCGATAACTACCATCGTTTCATCGAGGCCACATATGATAGCATTTATGAAGTCGAGCTATATAGAGTATGTCTAGTTTCGGCATCACTGACAAACTCGTCCGTCTATGCAGAATGCCGATTGAGAACACTCCGTCAAGGTCGGTAATGACTTAGCAGAGACCTTTGATGTGAAAAAAGGTTTTAGAAAAGTTGATGCGCTGTCATGTGACTTCTCGAAAGCAAATACTGGTGGCACAACTTTGTAAAAGTTTTTACAACTACTAGCATACGCCAATGATATCGATATAGTTGGGAGAACTCACCGGGCCGTCACCCGTGCGTTCGTTAGTGGAAGCTGCCATAATGGGTTTAGCAGTAAATGAGCGTAAAACCAAGAACGCCACAATCAGCAGATATAACTTTGGTATAGAAGTTAAGAACTTTGTATACCTTGGCTCTGCAATGAATACTGCCAACAACACATCAGCAGAAATAAAACGAAGAGTCACTCTTGCTCTATCAAGGCCCCATACCGAAGAACTAAGGAAACTCTATATAAGACCTTGATCATCCCAGTCCTACTTTACGACGCTGAAGGATGGACTCTTTCCATGATCGTTTCGAGAGAAAATCTTGGTAAAATTTCGGTCTCATTTGCATTGAGCCATTGAACCCTTTTCGGATTTGATAGTTTAGTTCGATGATCTGCAGGGCAGTCAAGTGATAGACATAGATCCCAAATGAAAATCTGCTTGCTCGCCGTTGAGTGTACGCTCACAGTGGGTCTTTATCCGCTCAAAGATAATTCGGTCATTATTATGGAAATTGTAGAGGACATACAAACTCTTCACCAGATTTCATCCTCTATACTTCCCTTTAGCAGAACCTTGATGACAAAAACATAACAAGGAAGCTTTGCTGATGTAATATCCAGTCAGACAGCCATGCTGTTCTTTACTGCTTCTATTACGATAGTGATCTCGTTTTCACTGTCATATAGAGTGCGAATACGGCCAGTCATAACTTACAGATTACTTTAAAATACCCGTCTTAGAATCGACGTAAAAAGTCCCATTTTCTGAGTTAGTCCTCACTCGGGAACGTCCAAGCGCCGACTTTCACTGGATACCCGCTAATGGCCATAGAGCTGATAATTTAATATGAATAACAGGAAAGGCAGTATTTTGACACGGCTTCGATGATCTTTTCAACAGAACTTCTAGGGAGTAAATGATTTTTGCGGATGTAAGTACCCAACGGACAAGTCAGGGAAATGACCTACAAATGCCAGGACTGCCATGGATGGATCATGGAACAATGAATTAGACTGAAGAAGACGTACTCAACTCCTGCCAATCATATGGTTTGACTTTCCTTAATGCGTTGCATATTGAAAATTATTGCATACTGCAGCGGCGAGCAGATTGGAAACATTAAATAAACGGCTGCAAAGGACGAACATGCTAATGTGTCAGCATCGACCACTGTTGGCAGAGCTTTCCTTTAAGAAGCCAGATAAAAATTAACCAAAAATTACATGAGCGAAGAAGATAAGCTGGCATAATTTAAACGAGGAAGTAGGCACATTCTGGAGTGTAAATTGGCGAGAATGGCCTCCAAAACTATAGACTAAGTAGAAGAAACTATCGTAAGATGCTAGAATCTTGCAACGGTTTGTGCAACATATATGTATCCTTATACATCATTGTATTGAAATAATGAAACATCAAAACGCACGGCTTCCAAACGTAGGCTTAGTACAACAGAAATCGAGAAATCGATAAAGTGCGTTTTGAGTTAGATTACGAAAGAAAGAAAAATAAATATTTGTACAGGCTTTGCTTTAGCAATTTATGGTTTTCTCGCTCACAATCGATTAGAATTCAAAAGCGATACCATTTTGAAGCACAAGGAGACAATATTTTTAAGATTTCAGCTCAAGACAAAAAAACCCGCAACAGCAAAATAAAAGTTCACTCCTTAAAACTCCACAGGACTTTATGTTCTTCGACCAGTTTGCAGATGTTGTCAGAATGCTCTGTATTTCACTGTCGTCTTTCGGCAATGTATTTCGTTCCAAAAATGATACCAATTGTATGTTTCACAGCAGGCCAATGTTCGTGAATATTTGGCAGTACCCTCTCTCTTCGAAAGATGTTCTCTTGGCCGTTGGGCTGAGGAGTTTTTAAGTCGGTCAATGTTGTTTCTGGGCATCATTGCTATATTCCAGACACTCGCTATTGAAGCAGCTCTTGTTTGTGTTAGCCCGGCCGGTAATATCCAGCCATCTCTTTTACAGGTCTTGTGCGCAAGCATGGAGAGTCTTGTGACAAAGTGTTTAGCAGTTTGGCTATATCTGCACTATTGTCAGTCCACATGTTCTGGGCATTTAGGTCCTCCATTATAATGATGAGATTGTGCTCCTCATCTTCAACTGCCATAGTTTGTGAGCCGTAGCACTGTATGGTGGCAATATTTTTTTTTTCTTCTATAGAATCTAACTGTTAAGATTCTTCACAATGATGCTGCCTAGATGTAAATCATTGTGGGACTCTGCTGGTTATTGCTACAAGGTCATACTGAGTAGAGTTAATTTTTCGATTTCATAAAAAAAATGTAGGAAAGATGCAGTTTTTTTTTGTTTTGCCT
This sequence comes from Volucella bombylans, assembly GCA_949129095.1. NCBI lineage: Eukaryota > Metazoa > Arthropoda > Insecta > Diptera > Syrphidae > Volucella > Volucella bombylans. Next base: position 51,885 of record CASBSA010000221.1, on the reverse strand, counting down.
AGGGGATGGTGAAAAAGCTAATAACGACGAGAAATAGTTCTGCGATGCTTCAAGTACAAGTACTTTCATTTTGACACCATCCTTTCCGGAGCCGCTTTCGCATTACTTCAGAGTGGTGTCGTTTTCTTTCCTCTTTGGGGGTCTGCTTTCTCATATTTATCTCCATCTTGCCGGTGAGACTTTCATCAGTCTGTTGGAGGAATATTTACATCTTTCTCTCTCTTTTTTGTCCTGAGCGTGACTGTTAGAAGGAACAAATTAGGCTACAGATCTGATCCGTTTCGATCATATTTTCTGGGCTGATTACGCCGATGCTACTTTGCAGCTCCTGTTGTTAATCTTTCCACCTCCTGCAAATGTAAACTGGAGAGTCCGCGCACTGTCAGGCTGGAGTGTTTACTTTACTGATATTGTAAAGAAAGGCGTTGAAATATCCGTATCCGGTGAGAAACTGGGTGAGGTAGTAACTTACTTCTCCGTATTTGTGTCCATTCAATGTAGCCGCGACCTTGATCAGGTTCGCCGTCCATCGTCGTCGTACGAAGACGTACTTCCTTTCTGCCGCTGGGAAATACTGGTCACTACTGAGACTACAAGGACGGCTCGTACGGCAGCCACTGCTGCCATTTGCTTACTACTCGTATACTTTTCTTGTCGGAGTGTGTCAGCCCAGATCTCACAGCTATGTACGTTTAGTATCAGTCTGCTGAGTGACACTGCGACTTTTGACGCTCGTTTCGATACGGACTTTATCTGTTGGCAGAAGGTGAGTTTCGTATTAATATTTTACTGGTTCTGTCATAACGAAATATGCAGTAATAATGCTTCATATGAATATATAGAAAAGATCTTGAAGCGATATAAAGGTGAACTGAACCCCCAGCAAATGTTGTCAATCAATGTGCGGCAGTATTGAAAAGATCTGACATATGAACTTAATTAGTTATTTGAAATTAACCTGGATTTTCATTGAGGAGATTTTTTATTTCAATTTTTCCGCCTCCACATTGAGGAAGTAAACTCAATTCTCGAAACAATATACGAATATGAATCAAAGGAAATCAGATATCAGTAATTATTCTCCTACTCGTACACGAGTAAATCTTCGAAAAATTCAACGAGTTTTCTGTTTCTGTTTTGAATGAAATGCGAAACTCATTTATCCTTTACGGACAGAAATTTCTTTAATAAACAATCTCTTCATCGAGCAAACGAAATTAAACTTAATTTACGAGTAAAATGAATAATGGTAATTTATTCATTTTCATTTAAAAGAGGAACTCGGATTTGGTAAAAATCCGAAACGTTGGGTCGCAATGTGGTACTTGAATTAATGGTGCAAAAACAGTGCCAAGTCGAAACTGTTGGTGAATTTTCAATGATTTTATTATTGATTTGTTTTTCGATTAATTTATTCATTAAGTGTGCTTCAGTGAATGCCATTGAAAATAATATTGACTTGGATCAGAAATTTTTTGGAAAAAAATATGCGCAGCAGGGCAATTATTTGAGTAAAGTTGGCTCTTTTTGAAAGATTTTTTAATTTTATCTGTTCGGGTGAATTGTGTGTCCCGTGTAGAGAATTTCCAGAAAATTAGGCACTTAATCACGAGAGCCATAATTTACGCCAAGGACATACATAGTTACAGGAATCAAGTGCTAGGCAGTTGAATACTTAGCTTTGAGATGTCTTTGTCGTTATCATTATTCTCCTACTCAATTTTCTTATCCTCTATCAGCGTTAATTGCAAGTATTCCTCAAGTATTCCTCACGTGGTGTAGTGGTACTAGCAATCGCTTCTCACTCGGAGGGTGAAGGTTCGAATCCTATTCATGACAGGTTTTTCATTTGTGTAATTGGAACTTAGTCAGAAAAATTTGCGTGTGAAAACATAACACTGACATGTAGATTTGGCTGTTGTAGAATTTCAAGCACAAAACAAGCGTGAAAATTGATAACATTCGAATCGTTCCGAGTGAAACTCTCCGTCCTATTCAGACTCCCACCCCCGGAGAGGTAATATCGAAACCAAATATACTTGAGTTTCAAACCACTATATGACAACAAAGTTTTCCTTTCTCCTCATTCTATCTTTCCGCCGGCGCCATGTCTATAGTAAAAGGGTATCATAACCCCTTAGACGCTCGTAAATTATAAAAAAAAGCCGTGAAAGTTGAAGTTAACACTTCATCGACCCACTTTAAGAAGCAGCTTGTTTTTTGAGCTGTTAAATGAAAGAAACCTTTAAGATACAGTCCTCGAATGGGCCAAGACAAAACCATTATGCTAAGATACGATAGTTGCAATTTATAGGTTACATGGAGCAAACGAAGACAATGAGGGCCATAGAATCTAAGTCCTCTGATTTGCAAATAGTGGATGTCAGTAATGATTGTGTGTCAAATTAAAAGCTAAGCCTTCAGAATTGACGACATCTCAGGTATAGACATTCAACGGGTAAGGATCTAACTATGAGAGAGTCAGTTTACAAAATTGGGAAAAAGGCGAAAGTAGGCAATCGATTTACATTCATACGTGTATACCGTTTTCAATTATAGACGGAAAGTGACGAAAAGACTTTTGGTCGAGTCTTAAACCCCTGATCTTGAAGATCGACTATAACTTACTTAAGGTGGCGCTACAGTCCGTGGTGGACCTGGGCCTTAACATTCTAGGTCTTCAGCTAGCTGCCTTTAGTTTCCAACGCTAAGTTGACTGAGGTCCCCTTCCACTTGCGTGTATTACATGAGTCGCAGTCTTCCTCTACTGCGCTGTCTCTCAGGGGAAAATTCGAAGAGTTTTCGGACCGGAGCATTAGTGTCCATCCGTTCTACATGACCCAGCCCTCTCAGTCGTAGACCATCACTCTTCTGGATAAGTCGGTGTCGCTGTACAGTCCGTAAAGTTCATCGTTATATCTCTTCATCAACTTGCCAAGTCCAAGCCTCTGTGCAGGACTGGGATTATTTAGGTCTTATATAGGTTCACATTTATTATTCGAGAGAGGGCTTTGCTAGTCAATTGTCTTCTTAGCCCAAATAAGCAGCGATTGGCAAGATTGTTTTTCGTTTAATCTCAGCGCTGGTGTTGTTATCTGAATTGAGAGTGGAGCCTATTTAAACAGAGTCCTGTTTCAAAGCTGCATCTGTCGGGGATAACTTTTAGTCCGAGACGTCGGTGTTTGGTTTCTACTTAACAGCATATCATTAATATCGTTAAACCCATCTTCTCAGCTTCCAACTCAATGCTCGAGAAAGCGCCACTGACATCACGATGCTTTCTTCCGATTATGTCAATATCAGGCGTATGCAGATAATTGGACGGACTTTTGAAAGATGGTGCTGGTGCTGTTGCATGAACTTTGCGCTATTCTTTCAAGAATGATGTTAAATAAATCGCATGACAACGCACGGCATTTTCCTCTTAATGGACAACAAATGTCTCGCTGAGCTCTTTACCGACCTTTCTCCATCGTTATATTGCACAAGCGGACGAATTTGGCAGGACTGCCAAAAATAGACATTGCTACGTATAGTGGGTCTCTATAGTGGCCTTAAAATTGATAAATAGGTGGTGTGTACCGATTTGTAGGTCACGGGTTTTTACCACACTGATATGGGCCAATCAGGTTCTTGGCGAACGGCTTTAGGCGTGTCCAGTGAGGATATTGTAGGCGATTTTAAGAAGTTGGCGCAATTCAGAAGTTTTCTTTTCTTGAGGATCGGACAAACAATGCTGAGGTTCCATTCATCAAGCATACTCTCGTCCGGCCATATTTTATAGTCCTTACCAAGTCGGACTCCGAAAAGCTCGGCAATCAGGCCTTCAGCTCTAGCTGCTTTTTTGGAGTTAAGATTAGATATCCCTATTTTTACTTCATCCAGGTCGGGTGGACGGAATTGTTGGTCTACATCATAAACGTAGAAAGGTTCAGTCTGCCTGACAGCAGTATTTTAATAGTCATCGCCATTATACAATCTAATGAAATGCAATTTCCAAGTTCTCAGCATCGACTGCGACTCTACTACTATGTTCTACTGCTTGCTCGTCTCTTCAGGCTTCGGTTCGGGGTTTGTGTCTGTGTCATGTTTTTTTATCTTTTGTTAAAACTTCTGAATCCCATTCCTGCAGTAGCATCTTTCAATTTCTTCGACCTTCGCTCCTTCTTTTTCCTCCTGAGAAGCCGATGTTCATATCTCCTCTATTCTCGTTGAGCTCGTGAGCAGCCTTCTATGCAGCATCGCTTTGTATGCTCCTTGCCGTAGTACTGCTCGTGCGAATTGTAAAAGAGGTCGTAGATGCTGCCTTTTGTGTCGTCATATTTCTCCTCTGTGGGGCATATGGCTAATGTTGATAAATTTAGCCTTAATACGGATTGTTACGAGGCGTTCGTTAATATGAATAACCTGCCTAGATTTTTTGCCTAAGTCTGAATCTAACAACAAATGCACATCCCAATAGGCAATGTTTTTGCCGTCGATAACAATCGCCGTAGTAGATGTTACAGTTTTTCATTATCTTTTTTTCCGATCCATCCCATCGTATTTTTGGATGGCGGTAGCATCTGCTTTGCAGCAGTCCTCTTAGGCCTCCGCTAGTTGTTCAGCTACACATAACCTATTAAGCGATCTAATATTCCACGTACAGATCAGAAGTCCTCGTTGTCCTTATTTCGTCTGCAGGGGTCATCAACAATAGATCCGTTCGTATCCGAGGCTTCTCATTGCTTCGTGACCGTGGATTACTTTACATGGCCGGGCAGTTATCCCGAAGACACGGACTGCAACGCCAACAACAAAATATCCCAAAAGGGGAAATTTGCAACAGGCAGCAGGTTGAGTGCTGCTACTTTCGGCTGCTCAACTGGGGGTGGGTTTATGGTTAAAAAAAGGAAAAAAATATACGGAGGTAGTTGATTTCCAAAAAATAAAAAATATACAAATGTTTCCGTAGGCGCCATGCAATCTTTTTAGCCAGGAATTGCGAACCCTCAAAATGATGAAAAAACCAACACAAGTCGAAAGTCACGTTATAAAGGGTATTTTATTGATTGGACTTTTTTTATGGACAAGAATTGAGCGGTATAAACGGTTTATGGAACAAGACAAACGGCAGTTAAAACTACCGTAGCAGAAACCGCTTAAGAGTGAGCTGCTATCGTCCGCCTTCCCGAACGATAGAAAATAATTTTTGTTCTTTTTTTTCACCGGGATCTCACTATACACTCTCACTACACAATACTTATCTTTGCCTGGTACCCTTCTTTCCCCGTCTTCCCAGTTCTCCCTGTTTTTCCCTGATCTTGTCCTCTTTTCCTTCGACCTTCCACTTAAATGTTTTTCTTTTATTTTGCTATTTCATTTTTCTTTTCTCTATTTCTTTTCGTTGTCACTTTGACCTAGATCTCGTCCTTTTTTCTTTTTTTTTCTTTAAAAACCTCTCTACTGAGTTGTGGTCAACCAAGAAGTGGCTGCCCCGATTCGACTTATGTGTGATTTTGCTGATGTAAGTCAGATTTCGCTGGAGAACGCTTTTTATAATTCAACTGAGGCGAGAAACCTCTCAAATATACTCGCCACGATTATTGGGACATGGTCGACCATTTACAGCGTGAGACGAAAGACCGCCCGTCGTTCCTATTTATGTTGTCCTTCCAAGATGCTGGGAAAGTGCACCGATGGCTGATGCGCCCATGGCTGCCCATCACTCTCTCAGAATCTAGGACGAACAACTGTCAAAAGGGAAAGGTTCGACGGAGTAGAGTGAAGGTTTCAAGGAAAAAGAGTCCAGCTTGTTGTGGTAAATTTTACGGCAACAATATCTATGGAACTCATCCGCTACCACGTTTATAGTGCTTCTATAATACTTTTGTCTGACCAGACTCGCTATTGTAAGTTTGCCAAGTCGAGCCCAGATGATTACCTCAAGGAGGTAAAATAGGCATCATTTATGTGTAGAAACAGTTACAATACTGGGGGCGGCACCAAGTCTCAGTGCTTACCTTTTTTTTCTTGATTAGGTACTGCAATTACCTCAGGTAAAAAAATAACTTGGCAATTTTATTATGATCAGGAAAATTTCTTCATTTAGCCTTTTTAATTTTCGAATTAAAATTGAGCAGAATGTCCTCAAGATTTCAGTGAATTTATGTAAATTTAGTTTTTGTAAAATTTGATTCTTGCGTTTCATGGTTTCCGGTACATTATTGGCTAACTTGAAGCTCTCGCGGATATTGCTTTTTAAGTTCTCCACGAATTTGGGTTTGATTACCTACACACGGTGAGCATAGTCCCACAATAAAGAATCCAACGTTGCCTGATTGCACGATTTTGGTGGCCAACTAATGTCGCCAACTCTGGAAATTGAACGGCCAAAAAACTTCTTCCGCGTGATTTTTTCAACATCGTTTTTGAAAGAATAGTTCGTGCTATAGGTCCACTCCAATGCAAACGACATTGACATAAATAGAACTCACTAACATTGCAGCCCATAAAGTTTTCGTATCCATCCCAGAGGGACCACGCAGTAGAGAACGACCTCATCTTACACACGACACAAGTTGAAAAGCACCTTCGCCAACTTCGTATGCACAACTGAAGGCAGCTGACAAAACACGGCGCTAGCTGAATAGTCATGTTAGCTGCGGCTCTGGTCGTTCAAGGCGTACAGCGTTTTTAAGGAAAAGAGGAGTAGAGTCTTAAAAAAAACTCTCTACTCTAATTACGTCCAAGTAGCTGATATACAAACAATTTCTGACATTTTGTCTAGAGATTGCCATCATGGACTAAGTCGCGTCCTTCTGAGGTCTCCTTCTGAAGTTCAGTCATTCCCCACAGGCTATTACAAGTTGAAATTTACTTCTTAATTTAGGTGTGGGCTAGTGCCTATCCTAGTCACACTTTATCACATCTGACATAAAAGTTACTGCTAAGTTCTTTGCAGCTCTATAAAAATATCATGTTGCTCAATTCCTTATGCTAAAGACAAACTTTTGTATTTGGGATGAAAACCAGAATCATATGAACTTGTGAAATATGGCACTGACTTCAAAAACAGAAGCAAATTCGTACAGGTAATCTACGATTGTTTTGAAAACTTACACACGACTATCTCCCTTACGTCATTGGGAAAGTTTTTCGATTTAGTGCAAGCTTCCAGCACTCCACCTTGGGTGCTCAAAATTCCCTCCCGAATACCGCTATCTATCAACCCAATCCAAACCGAAAAAATACGACTTCATTTACATAAACCGTTGCGTGTTGAAAATATATTGCGCTTTCGCTTGGTTTTGTCACATCTACGACTCCTGGGGCGAAAGTTGAAATCCCAGTTCCCTGTCTTCATTTTCATTCAAATTTATAGACTCGCATCCAAAATCATATATTTTGGTGTAGTTTTGCGGAAAACATAAGTTTTGGCATTGAGCTGTGTACTCGTAAGTCGGCAGAAAGAATGGAATGTGGGTCGTAAGAATGATAGGTTTATTGGATTACTAGAGCAGTTGCTCCTCAAAAACAAGACTATTAATCATATGCTAAGGCCGGGTTTAGTTTCAGCATTATTTTTGGTCTCATATTTACGGAAACATATAGGGACACAATACTCGTATGAGGAAGGGTTTTATTATTAATATCCAGAATTGTATTTCAGAAGCGATACGACTCTAAACTCGAAACAGACAGTGCCAATAAAATGTCAACAACTCCACGTTTCCAACAATATTATGCTTTTAGGAAATAGACTGCCTCACAATCCATGACGCTGGCGCTATGAAGGATACAATTTTTGAATTAGAAAATACTGTTTTGACTTGCAAACGAAGCCATACAAAATGTAATGAAAAATTTCATCTTGACAATTTAACTCCTAGATGATATCGTTTAATACTATTTTAGCATGAGGATACGCCTTTCATCTATAACGACTTTTGTGAGCAGGTTGGGTAGTCGAACCACGAATACGAAGATTGGCCAGGCAAGAAATGTTTCGAATTTAAACTATCCTAAATGTTTTGCTCATTAACCAAGAGCGGCACCTAAACAGGTACTACAGGGTCGAACACCATGCTCAGATATGTAGATTACTAACGAAGCTGAAATATCAGAAAGCACCTAATCTTGATCTTGGGTGACTTCCTTGGTGTCAGCACTGACTTTTCCCGACAAAATATTTCTTTCAGAAACTAGGCACCTGCGGAAAGGTAAAACTTTTAATTAGGAAAAACCCAGCTGTACGAAAATTTCTCCCTAATACCTTAAACCAAGGGAAAGTATCTAGCGCTCTGCATAACATTGCACATTTAAATCCAAAAGGATAATCATATATATAGGGTTTTCCAATAAGGACTTGACAACTTTTTTTTTAAAATAAAACGCAAACCATTTGAGATATTTCAAAAACTTTATTATCAAAACATTTATGAAGGGAACTCGACTTCGTTCATATGGCCACCGCGGGCACGATTGCAGCGATCGATTCGTTGGACCCAATTTTCAACGACTCGGCCACACATTTCGGCCGAAATGGCCGCTATTTCGCCTTCAATGTCGGCTCAGAGCTCTTCCAACGTCGTCGGTGTATTGGCATAAACCAATGTGTTGTGAATAATCACAACAACAAGCATCAAACAACAAACGACAAACAACGCACAAATTAAAACTCTGCAATTTTTTTGAGAACTAAGCAGTGCATTCCAAAGCGCACAGCTTATTAAGTTACTTGCACATGCCACGTAACTGAATACCTCGTACGATTTGTTTCTTAGCCTGCTTAAGGTGTGTAAATAATGTAGAATAAGCAAAACTGTAGTATTTAAGGCAAAATTAATTTAAATAAAGTTCAGTTCGTTAAAATAGTTGTGTTGTTATTGACTTCCCCCCACCAGTGGTAAGGAGTCAGAATATTCTCAACTAAACATTGGTCCTTCGAAGCCATAAGAAAGGAAAGCGTTACCAGGGCTACAAACACTGGTACATCTAAGTGAAACAAAATTTTTTTTTATTTTTAACATAGCGTCACCAGGGCTACAAACATTGGTGAAAATACATACACAGTCAAAACTAAAAATTAACAAAAACGAAAAAAAGCGTTACCAGGGCTAGCAACACTGGGTATTTTTTTGTGAAATAAAATTATAAAAAAAAAAAAGAACAAATAAAAGAGTAACAAAAATATGGAGGATGTGGATGTTTACCTTATCGTCGCAAGACAAAAATCTCTTGCAACGGAACTGGAGAAAATACAAACAAATTTCGGAAAAGACAGCACATCTAGAAAGACAACTCGCTACATACAGGAAAGACTACAGAAAATCGAAAAAATCTGGACTGAATTCCAAACCAATCACCAAAAAATTAAAGAGGTGATTAAACCGGACACACCGTACATACAAAGAGACACCGTTCAAGTGGTTAAATCTATGTACGAAAAATTGAAAAATGCCTTGGAAAATGTATCTTCGGCTAGTAGTAATGAAGAAGAACTAGCAGGAAATGAGCAACAGACACAGAGGCTCAAAAAATTGAACATTAAAATAGCGGCGATATCAAGGAGCATTGATTCTTTCGAGCAGACATTTCACAAGTATTCAAAAGAAGTTCATGAATACCAACAGAAAATATTGCTGGAACAATGGAGGAACCTAACTGAACTCCACGAAGAATTCTTGTCGAAAGCATCAGAACAGGATTATACGATTCCCTACATGCAGGAAAATCGTTACGAGGGAGTTGAAGATGATGTAAACAACTGTCTCTTACAAATGGCATTGAAATCATCAGAAACAAATACGAATAATCAAAACCACTCCTCTTCCACTCCAGAAATCCGCCTTCCCCAATTGAGAATACCAATATTCAAGGGTAATTATTTAGAATGGCAATCGTTTTGCGACATTTTTACCACATTAATTCATAACAAAGTTACTCTGGGCGTAACAGAAAAAATGGAGTATCTTAAAACTCACTTAGAAGGCGAACCTCTTCAGTTAATACAACATTTCACAATATCAAGTGATAATTATCAAAATGCCTGGGAAACCCTAAAGGCACGATATGCCAATGAAAGAAAAATCATTACCATGCATCTGGACAGAATGTTTAAAGGAAATCATACTGGGAACCATCCATCATCAAATCATCTTAAGCAAATCATGGACGCAAATAAAGAAGGGATTGCGGCTCTGAAAACCATGGGCTTCGACACTTCCTCATGTGGACCAATCATTGTTCATCTTATATTGAAAACATTAGATCCAGAAAGCAGGAACTTGTTTGAGCAAAGCATTGAAAACCCAAACAAGATGCCCACTCAAGAAGCACTCTTTGAGTTTCTAACAAGACGATACCGAGCATTGGAAGTATTGTCGTCATCAAAGCAGAAGACACCAAGAGAGGAATTGAAATTTACAGCGCGCAACTGCCATATTGGAACAGCAACTGAATGCGCATTCTGCAAAGGTGAACATGCTGTTTACGTTTGCAATAAATTTTTGAGCTGGACCCCAAAAAAGCGTTATGAACAAGTGAAATCAGCAAAACTGTGTGTGAATTGCTTACGCCATGACAAACAGAGTGCATGCCTCAGCAAGAGACTGTGCAAACATTGTAATAAAAGGCATAATTCACTTTTGCACATGGAACATTTCGAAAAACGAAAACCTAATATAACTCAATCAGAGCAACCCCAAGTTAACCATGGCGATCATAACCAAAGCGTCCTCCTTGCCACAGCCATAATCATTGCTAAAAATAATAACGGGGAAAGCAGGCAAATAAGAGCCCTTATTGATCCAGGCTCACAAGCTACTTTGATCACGGAAGAAGTAGCTCAATCGCTTAGACTATCTAAAGAAAGAGTGTTTGTACCTGTTAGTGGTCTAGGAGCAACAGATGCAGGAACTGCACGTAGTAAAGTAAATTTCACCATATCATCAAGAGTAGCATCAAAATTCAAGATACAGGTAGAAGCTCTTGTTCTACCAAAACTAACAAGATTGCTGCCAGCCGAGAAAACAATAACTTTAAAAGCCAAACAGTTTCAAGAGCTTACCCTTGCCGATAATGCCGATAATGGTAGATATGTGGTGAATATACCATTCAACATAAAATTGATGCAAAACCATAAACTAGGAGATTCTAAAAATAAGGCAATAGCCAGGCTACGTCAACTGGAACAGCAGTTTAGTAAAGATTTGAAATTAAAAGAAGAATACACAAAGTTTATGAAGGAGTTTTTAGACCTTGGACATATGGTCGAAGTGCCTCTAGCCAACAATACCATAAGTGATGTCTACTACATGCCGCACCACGCAGTTCATAAACCTGATAGCACGACAACAAAGCTACGGGTTGTGTTTGACGCATCGGCTAAAACTACAACAGGCGTGAGTTTAAACCAACTCATGCTGGTGGGGCCCAAGCTGCAAGAAGATTTAACAACAATCTTATTGCGATGGAGACGTCATAAGTACGTTTTCACAGCGGATATAGAGAAAATGTACCGCCAAATAAAGGTCAACAACTATCATCAGGATTATCAACGAATTTTGTGGCGAAACTCAGAAAGGGAACAGATAAAGGAATACAGACTCACCACTGTGACATATGGAACAGCATCGGCACCGTACTTAGCAGTCAAAACCCTTCAACAATTGGCCATTGATGAGCAACAAAGGTATCCAATTGGATCCGATATCCTTAAAAATGATTTTTATGTAGATGATCTGATGTCTGGAAGAAGCACGTTAAGCGAATGCAAAGAAGCAAAGGCACAGCTCGTTCAACTTTTGAAAGAAGCAGGATTCAATCTCCGGAAATGGGCAACGAACAATATTAAGCTACAAGACAGAGAAGTTGATAATCAGGGGCACCGAGAAATTGAAATTAATAAAGAAGACACAATCAAGGCACTAGGTATACACTGGAGTTTTTCGTCTGATACACTTCAATTTAAAGTCAAGAAAGAACCAAATCAACAAACTTTAACGAAGCGTGCCACACTTTCGGAAATAGCTAAGTTGTACGACCCGTTGGGATGGTTGGCACCTGTCACTATTAGGGCAAAATTATTAATGCAAGAACTATGGAAGACCAACTTATCGTGGGATGAACCTTTAACTTCAGAGCTACAACAATCCTGGAATAGTCTCAGAAATAATTTGAACACTATTGAAGATATAAAAATCCCAAGATGGATGGGAACTAATAAGAAACACAAAATTGACTTACACGGGTTTTGTGACGCTTCAGAATCCGCTTACGCTGCAGTAGTGTACTCCAGAATATCTCTTCAAGATGGTTCATACCGAATAACATTATTGATGGCAAAGACAAAGGTCGCACCTATCAAAACAAAAATTACACTTCCAAAACTAGAATTGTGCGGAGCCCATTTGCTATCAAGGTTACTCTGGGAAACGCAACAGGTATTCCGGACACAACTGGGTGATGTTTTTGCCTGGACAGATTCGACGATTACCCTAGCATGGATTAAGCGATGTCCTTCTACGTTAAAAACATTTGTAGCTAATAGGGTATCGCAAATTCATGAAAAAATTGCAACAAAGCACTGGAGACACATTACATCGTCTGAAAATCCCGCTGACTGTGCCTCTAGAGGAATTGCACCAAACCAATTGAAGGATCACTCGTTATGGTGGACTGGCCCCGAATGGCTAAAGCTCCCTTCATCCCATTGGCCGGCAGAAGTAGCTGTTGACGTTACAGTTCCTGAGGTAAAGATAACTATGACACTGTCGGTGTTTGAGGCCGCATGCATGTTCACAAGATTTTCCTCATACAACAAACTTATAAGAGTTACTGCGTACTGTAAACGCTTCATTTCAAAGTGCAAAAGGACGAATACACACGTAGGACCATTGACAACAAAGGAGTTAGAAGCCAGTCGTAAGACCGTCATACGCGTCGTTCAACAAAGGGAATTCAAAGAAGAATGGGCCTGTCTGCAAGGTGGGCGTTTCCTAGACAGGAAGAGTAAGCTGTTATCATTGAATCCTCTAATGAACAAGGACAACATCATAGTAGTCGGAGGTCGACTGGAAAATGCACCTCTGACAGAATCCCAGAAACATCCAATTATACTACCATACCGTAGTATTTTTACAAGGTTGTTGGTGAAACACACTCACGAAAAAACATTGCATGGAGGTATTCAACTGACCTTAGGAACTTTAAGACAGTCCTATTGGATTTTGCAATCCAAACGAGTTGTCAGGAAAGCAATTCACGAATGTGTACGATGCCATCGCTTTAGAGCAATAAATAAAGCTCAAATAATGGGAATATTACCAACACCAAGAGTAACACCTTCGAGACCCTTTACTCATTCTGGTGTAGACTATGCTGGCCCACTAAAAATTCTTTTATCCAAAGGAAGAGGTAATCGCACTACAAAGGGATACATAGCAGTTTTTGTGTGCTTAGCTACTAAGGCTATTCACATAGAACTAGTAAGCGACCTCACATCAGAGGCGTTTTTGGCTGCCGTCCGAAGATTTACATCAAGAAGAGGTGTATGTTCAGATATTTACTCTGATTGTGGCACGACATTTATAGGAGCAAACAAAGAAATACAGAGCTTAATCAAGTTGACTATAGCACAGTGGAGAGATGAAATCACTGAGAAGTTGGCAGTTGATGGTATCAAATGGCATTTTATTCCGCCTGCTGCCCCACACTTTGGCGGACTATGGGAAGCAGGTGTTAAGTCGGTGAAATATCATATGAAAAGAATAATTGGTGAAACAACGCTTACGTTTGAGGAACTTTCAACGCTACTTACCCAAATAGAAGCATGCCTAAACTCTCGACCCCTTACCGTTGTAAGCAACGATATTGAAGATAAGCTGATACTCACTCCAGGTCACTTTTTAATTGGATCTGCGCTCAACGCCTTACCTGAACCAGTAATTGACCAAACACGTAGTTACGGCTCCCGGTGGATGTTAATCCAAAAAATGACTCACGACTTCTGGAAAGCTTGGTCGAATGACTATCTATCACAACTTCAGCAACGCTCCAAATGGAAACAAAAGGAAGCAAACTTAAGTGTCGGTGACGTAGTTCTCATTAAAGATGACCGACTGCCACCTACAAAATGGCTACTAGGAAGGGTGACGGAGGTACACCCAGGAAAAGATAAAAGGGTTCGAGCTGCAACAGTTCTGAGTAACGGCTCACACTACAAAAGACCAATTGCTAAACTATGCCCATTACCCAATAATGAACTAAATACAGCTGAAGAGAATGCAATACTTCAAACTCAAATTGCAACTAAAGATTTAACAAATTCCAATCAAATAAATACAGATACTCAAGGCCAGGGAAAGCGCTCTGGTAGACATAATATAACAAAAAACAATCCTCTTTTTTGGATATGCTTAATAGCAGCATTTATCACCACAGCTATGTCTGATCAGAATATGAACCAAGTCCACGTCAATCAATTCGAAACTCAGCCTGGTATATTCTTTGAAGACGTTGGCCGCGCAAACATGATCGCCAGTACATGGAAAGCTGTCGTGTTTTTTAATTTGACAAGCTACTGGTCCGAATTTTATACATACAAGGAATGCGTGAGGCGGATGCAAGACGTTTGCATTAGAAATATATCAGAAGGCTTTACAGTTCTTTGCGATAATACCTTGGCACAATTCGAACAACAATTGCAGCAGATAGAACTGAATAACGATGTGCTATTGCACGCAAACAACGTGCCATTAAGGAGTAAGCGATCACCATTCGACTTCATGGGAACTGTAGCAAATGAGCTCTTTGGAGTGCTGGATCAACGATTTGCTCAAAAATACGAGCAAACAATTGAAATGGTGCAAGGAAATGAAGAACACATATTACAGTTAATGAAGAATCAAACTACCATCATCGATTCAACAATCAATTTATTCAAGAAAGAACGAATGTCCAACCAAAAACAACAAGCCTTTCTGACTTCTCTTATAAATGACTTGAATAAACAACACGATAAGTTCAACTCATTTAAAATTTTGGTATCTACCGCAATGAATGCAATGTTAATGATGATCAACTACCAGAACACTCAAAACATAATGCTGGATATTGTACTATCAACACATCAGGGCAGACTGCATCCTCTTATACTTAGTGTGAACCAGCTGCAGAATGAATTGATAAGGATACATGACAACATCCCTCGCACATTAATGATACCGGGGGAACGACAACATGAACCGATTCTCCAACTCTATAAAGACCTTCATCCAAAGGGAAGAGTAACAGATGAAAACATTATTATTGAAATCACGATTCCCTTACTGTTCAACGAGGAATTCAAGGTTTTCAATGTGTTACCAGTACCAACTTGGCATAACGGGAATTTCACGTACTTAGTACCATCATCAGAGTACCTATTAGTTAGTCTACAATTGGATCGATACTACCCTATGACAAAGCAAGAAATCAATTCCTGCAAGCAGAGGTCAGCTGGCATGTACTGGTGCAATTTAGTCCATCCAATTTATACACCTGGCTCCACCATTAGTGCATGCGAGATGAGCATACTTCAACACTACAACTTACTCTCAACAGCCTGTACTACCCATACAGTTCCTGCCAGAGCATATTGGGTAGAGATGCATCATCCTAATACCTGGATATTTAGCATGCCCTTTAAAAGAAGTGTAGACGTTATCTGTGACCAAGAAACGAAGCAGATCTCATTATTTGGCAGCGGAACCATAAGTCTGCAAGAAACCTGCATGATACGTCAAGAAGGGATGATTATCATTGGGAAACGAATTCTGTCAAGTCGATTGCAAGCATCGTTTTTGCCAACAAGCAACATATCGCAGCAGCTGACGAATTTCACGCACATGAGGCAAGAAGCTCCAGTTCTAAGGCCAGACATATTTAAAGATATTGGCAAGGTAGAAAATGCTCTTGAAGTCCAACAAGGTCAGGAAAAATTGCTGCTGTTACTGAGGACACACAAGATCCAACATTACACCACCATCGGCTCTGTTACGACACTGCTATTTATAGCTGCATTTATTTTCATAGTTATAAACATAAGAACGCGATTCTTCAAGAACAAACCAGGTAAAACCACAAGCACGCAGCTACATAGCATTGAACCCTCTACAACCCGAAAACTTGATGAATCAGACTTCTGCGTGACGTCCATTTAAGCCGGCCCCAGCATGTTGTGAATAATCACAACAACAAGCATCAAACAACAAACGACAAACAACGCACAAATTAAAACTCTGCAATTTTTTTGAGAACTAAGCAGTGCATTCCAAAGCGCACAGCTTATTAAGTTACTTGCACATGCCACGTAACTGAATACCTCGTACGATTTGTTTCTTAGCCTGCTTAAGGTGTGTAAATAATGTAGAATAAGCAAAACTGTAGTATTTAAGGCAAAATTAATTTAAATAAAGTTCAGTTCGTTAAAATAGTTGTGTTGTTATTGACTTCCCCCCACCAGTGGTAAGGAGTCAGAATATTCTCAACTAAACACAATGACTTAACGTAGCCCCACGTAGCCGCACGAACGAGGCGGCCAATCGACTGGCCCATTTCTTCAGATAACACGCTCACCATACTTACTCTTTAATAAATCGATTGTAGCGTGTGCTGTGTGGCTTGTGGCATCATCCTGTTGAAACCACATGTCGTCCAAGTCCATATCTTCCAATTCGGGTCAAAAATAATCGGTGATCATGGCGCTATAACGCTGACCAATCACAGTAACGTGATGATCGTTATTGTTGACGAAAAAATATGGTCCAATAACGCCGCCGGCATGCAAACCGCACCAAACTGTTATTTTTTGTGGATGAAGTGGTGATTCATGAAGCACATGTGGATTTTCACCCGACCAATAACGCATATTTTGCTTATTGACGAACCCATTGAGCCAAAAATGAGTTTCGTCACTGAAGATGATTTTTCATCACACTTCTTGCACGCCCAACGTATTTTTGCATGGCAAGTTACACACCTAAGCTGTTTAGAAATTTTTTTTGGAAAATGCCTAATGCTGTCTGCTGACAAGCCAGATATTACAGTTTCCTTTCTAGCATTGACGAAGTAAGACTCTAGAGATATTTTTTCTAAATTCCAGTTGGTCCTGTAGATTATCTGATGATATGACATGGTAGTACTCCGCTACACTATTCTATTCCCACCCCATAAGCAACAGTTGCGTCTTCCAATAACAACAAGTACATCATAATTCATACCCATAATCGAGGCAAAAAGACCAGAATAAGTAATTCCCATACCAACGTCATAACTCAGTGGAGAATCCAGAAGAGAAGCGAAACACTTGTAAACACTCCAATACATTCACCCAGGAGTGTGTTATGTAGGTCAAAGCGGATTAGACACTTAGAACACAGGGCAGGCATTAAGTGTCAGCAGCAAGCCCTTTTTCACAAAAAGCATCAAATTACCGACCGATCGTACGAACGATCATGGCCGCCGACACAAAACTAACTGGGACACTTAGGACAATTAAATCGAAAACCTATATCAATAAATGAAAAATACATCTTGGGAATTATTTTGTGCTGAAGCTATTGCGTAAGTATGCAAGCAGAATTATATATAAAATTAGTATAAAAGGCAGTGGTTGGGAAGAACAAATCAGAGATTGAGAAATACTCCAAACAGTAAAGGTCGCAGCCCTTGGTAACACAGCGGGTCTTTAACTATATAAAAATTTAAATAAAAGTTATTGTAACGTTAAACAAATGTCTTTTTCTTTCTTTCCGCTCGTATTCTCTTCTCCGCATTGATACGCCGAAAGCATCGTATACATCGTATACAAAAACAAAAAAAAAAAAGTCACATAAACGTAAGCAAAAATGACGACCGGGTCGTAATTACCAACTCCAGAGCGTGAAGCTTGCCTGGCACACGTTCAAGACAGAATCTTCAAGACGGAACAAATGAACACGATAGAACAGCGGCAACAGGAGCTTCTCCATTCAAAAGAAAAAAAGTAAATATTAGTCATAAGAAAATTTTTATATTATGTTTATATTAACAAAAAAAATTTTTTTTTTAACACTGGCATTCGTAAGAAAATATTTACAAAAAACGTCTTTTAGAAAAAAACCTTGAACTTACTAACGCTGTTCCTCCTTCCCCCTCCAAAATTACTACCCGTTAACAGGCTGCTATTCTGCAGCTTTTTGGACACTTACCTTTTACCAACGACTATTATTCAGACCCTAACACCAACATGTCAGAGTATATAGTCTTAAATCTTAACGACACATACAACGAATTCTGCTACTTCTCCACCACCAACGACGAAGCTGTCCGACGGTTCCTAGCCGACCAAAACGATCGACTGGGCATCCAAGTTTTCGAGGATGGACTAAGGAACCAGAACCTCAAATTTATAATTCAAGCCCACGGCGAAAGGACCAACCTCCATGCATTAGAAATTGTCAAATCCAACAGACTCGTATAAGTAAATATGGTCCACCACCATTTTTTTCCTCGTACTGCAAACCGGTACAAAGATTAGACTGATCCATTTCGTCTAGACCGTCCATTCCTCTGTTATAGTTTTGAAACAATTTAAAAAACTTAATCTTTTCTTTCTTTTCGTTACACCATCGCTTTACCTTGCCGTGTGGTTCAACGCTGTCGAAATTTGTTCCCATTGTGCAAACACTGTTGTCTTTCCATCGAACGAAAAGAACTTCGTTGTCGCTGTCAAATCGATAGTCAAACTCTGCTCTGTTTTTTCTTTTCATATCCTTGACTGTGGATATGAAACGGACACTTTTTGATACGGTTTTCACGAACAGTAACTATAGCTCGATATCCTAAATCACGCAAATCCTTTAACAGTTTGCTGGGATCTTTCCTAAAAGAGACTTAATCTATCGACAAATTGATATGAAAAACATTCCACTGGGAAAACTTTTTGATACGAACCCACCACCGAAATTTTTACTCTGCTGCACATCATGGAGAAGACCCGGGAATATCAAATCCATACCCACCACATCTTCATCGATTTTAAGGTTGCATAGGATAGCGTCTATAGAGACGAGCTATACAAAGCCATGTCTAGTGTTGGCATCACTGCCAGACTTGTTCGCCTATGCAGGATATCGAAGAACTACCAATGCCCTGTCAAAGTCGGAAGAAATATCACCGAATCCTTTGACACTAAAATGGAGCTTAGAGAGGTTGAAGCCCTATTATGCAACTGGCATTGCATTCTTTATACGCAATAAAAAAGTTAAAACCAGAGGCACAATATTTCAGAAATCTTGCCAACATCTCGCATACATACTCGTAGATGACACTGACTTAATCGGCAGAAACCAGCGAAATGGCAGAGGGGGTTTTGTGGAAAATGAGCCAGAAGCAGAAAACATCCGCCGGTTAACGCAAACTAAACAAAGCATTATATAGTCGTCCAAAACGAACAATCAACCCCGAAGCCTTGAAAAAAGACGTGACTATCGACAACTATGATTTTGAGGTGGCTCCGCAGTAAACTCCAGCGCGGAAAGTAAACGAAGAACAGTTCTTGCCCACCGCTTTTTCTACGGGCTGAGAAGACAATTGAGCAGGAACGCCCTATCTCGAGCAAAGATATAGATGTTTTACAAGATGCTCATCTTCCCTGTCATGTGGTACAGCGCAGAGACATGGAAATTCGCAAAAAAGGCCTCTGTTGCTATGAACGAAAAATTCTCTGTGTGATATTTGGCCGCGACTGCTTTGACGGAATGTGGATGAGAAGATTTAAAGAAAAACTATATCAAATGGACAACAACGTGGTTCTGGTCAAAAGGCCTAGATTACAGTGATTAAAATGGTTAGGTCATATATGTAGAATGGATGGACACCAGTGGTCCACTACTGCGGAACAACGATGTTTAGAAAGACCTTACCTAAGATGGTGTACATAGTGAGGTAAGATGCCATTAAAAGTAAAAGTAAAGTAAGTATCATACTATGAAAGCAGACAAGAGAGTCATAGTATTAAATATTCACCAGGAATGTAAAGAAAATCGAAACCGATATATGTAAAAAGAAAGACCTCGTGCTTCGATAATAATCCTTGAAATTACTTGACGACGTATCCTGCTAGACCTTCTCGGTTCCAGTTGGTTGTTGAGTTTTCCGTTCACTGCTTTGTTTGCCAATGGAAGTTTGGGTGAAAGATGAGGCACTAGTGCCGAAGGAGTTGGTTTTGCTTCCAGTGCCGGATCTTGTGAATCGGCTGCTACGGTGCCTTATGGTAGCGCTCCCGTAGCAACTGAAGGAATTTCCTTCTCCTCCAAATTGGTGCTGGCTTGAGGATCTATAGGAAGGGATTTGGAAAAATACTTCGAAGTATTGCCTTCAACGCTAGTTGCTCTTATCTGGTCAATATGTCTTCGGAATGGAACTCCATCCACATCAACGATGTAGTGTAAATGGCCGATCCTATCAGAAATCCTTCCGAACTTCCATTTGCACTCCTTACTTTCGTAATGCCGGACTTGTACTAAGTCCCCGATCCTAAAACCCTGTTTGCATTCCTCGATTTCCTTTGTCTGGTCTGAAATTGTACATCGCAATAAATGCAACCTGGTGCGAATGTTAAACTTCAGCATCATCTCTACTGGACTCCTGCCAGTCGAGCTTTCTGTCTTTCGATATTGCATCAGTAGACGTTGTAGATTTGTAACAAGTCCCTTGGATCATTTATTATAGACCGTAATACATTTTTCAGGATTTAAACGTACCGCTCTGCTTGCCCGTTTGTTGATGGATGTGCGCGGGAGAAGTGAGCTTGTGAACAATGTTGTTAGACTTCAAAAACGTAAAGTTGGTTCCTTTATCAGCCATAAAAGTCTGAGGTATACCGAATCTCTCAAAAAGTTACCTCGTCGCGCGTATGGTGTAAAAACTAGTGATCCGATTCATAGGGAAAACTTCTAACCACTTCGTCTTTGCATCCACCACTATAAGGAAGTATCGTTCCATGAATGGTCCAGCGAAGTCTACATGTAACCGTTGCCATGGTTGGGAAGGAATTTCCCGGGTGCCATGACATCTTTGGTAGTTCCTTCATAACTTTAGTGCATTCCCGATAGCTTTTCACTAAATCTTCGATATCACGATCAATTCCCGTATTCAATTCCAGTAACTTTAAGTCAAAGATTTCATTTTGACGATACCGATGTGCGCTGCATGTTATACGTAATCCCCGGTAAATACATCCTTCATGTATCATGAGTTCATTCTCCATTTTCTTGTAGGATGTGTTCTTCAAACTGGCTCCGCTCTGTAAAAGGATCCAAAGAAAAGCCAACTCCTTGTCGCGTTTTGTTTCTTTGGCTATCTCCGAATTTGTTAGAGGTAAGTGTTCATCCCCGAGTTGAAATATTTCATATGATTCGCTGTCACTCCTATAATCTTGAGATGTTAAGGGATTCCTGGAAAGAAAATCCGCATTAATCTTGTGTTTCGAACTCTTATATTGAATCTTATAGTCAAATTCGCTAAGAAACTGTGCTAAGAAACTAAGAAACAATCGCTGCGCTGTAAGTAAAGGCAAATTTTTGTTAGGGCCGAATATCGGTGATGAGTGTAAACTCACGGCCATAGCAGTAATTAAAAAAAAATTATGTAACCCCCAATAAATTGCCATCGCCTCTTTGTCTAACTGGCTATAGTTAACTTCCGATTTTGTCAAAATTCTGGATGCAAACGCAATAGGACGCTCTCCATCATTCGTACGATGTGATAAAATTGCTGGCAATCCGACAGGAGATGCATCCGTCGCCAAAATTAGTGGAAGGTCTTCATCGAAAGATATTAACACCTTGTCGCTCACCATCTCTTTTTTTATAACTTCAAATGCTTGCTGACATTTGCCATTGAGCTGAGAGATGGTTGACAGAACCAGAATGAGCTTGTGGTAATAGTTAACAATTCCCAGGAAGTGACGTAGCCTTAGTTTAGATCCAAGGGAGGTTGAACTTTCGAACTCGCTTTAACTTTCTCAGAAGTCTTGTGTAGTCCTTCCTTGTCGATTTTGTGGCCAAGTTACGAGGGGCGTTCAACATATTCTCGGTATCGGGGTGAAGCTGTGGTTGTATATATAACTTGACTTATTTATCAAGTAATACTATTATTTTAGTGCATTCATGTAAAATTTCATATAAATGTGATTATTAATTCGCGTTTTATCTCTAGTTAAACAGAATCATAATGGCAACTGAGACGATGATGGTGAAAATTGAGCATCGCGCTGTAATTAAATTTCTCACTAAGCAAGAAAAAAGTCAAAAAACTATTCATGAAGAGATGGTGGCTGTTTACCAGGGTTCCGCACCTTCATTATCAACTGAGCAAAAGTGGTCAAGTGAGTTCAAGAGCGGCAGAGAGAGCATTGAAGACGACCCCCGCTCCGGCGCCCCGGCTACTGCTTGTACGGGAGAAAGCATCAAAGAAGTCGAAAAACTTGTTCTTGAGGATGCCCGAATAAAGGTGAAAATGATGGCAGAGATCACCAAGCTTTCAATTGGTACCATTCACACCATTCTTCATGACCATCTTAACCTTTCAAAGGTCAGTGCAAGGTGGGTGCCACGAATGCTCACAGCGCCTCAGAAAAAAGTTAGAATCCCATGCTGTAGAGAGCTTTTGGAGATGTGTAGTGAGAACGCGGACGGTGTTATGGATCGAATTGTTACTGGGGACGAAACATGGGTCCACCACTATGACCCTGAAAGCAAACAAGAGTCCATGCAGTGGCATAAAAAAGGAACAGACCCCCGAAGAAGTTCAAAGTCACTCCGTCTGCCGGGAAGCTCATGGACACAGTTTTTTTGGGACTCAAAGGGAATCTTGCTCATTGAGTACAAAAAAAAAGGTGAAACCATCAACGCCACATCCTACGCTTCCACTTTGCATAATTTGCGGGAGGAAATTAAAAAGAAAAGACGGGGTAAACTCGCAGCGGGTGTGTTGCTTCTTCATGACAACGCTCCTGTTCACACGGCGCGAGTTTCCAAGGCTGCTGCGCGAGATTGTGGTTTCGAAGAAATCCAACACCCCCCCTACAGTCCAGACCTTACCCCTAGTGATTATTTCCTGTTTCCGGATTTGAAAAAATGTCTTCGTGGAAAAAGATTTTCGGATGGTGAAGAACTCAAGTCGGCAATAAATGGGTATTTTGCAGAGAAAGAGGAAATTTATTTTTTTGAGGGTTTAAAAAAGCTTATCTCAAGATGTAACAAATGCATTGATGTTAGGGGAGATTATGTTGAGAAATAAAAACAATTTAAATTGAATTCGCATTTTCCTTCATATCGATACCGAGAATATATTGAACGCCCCTCGTAAGTGGCACTCCTTTCAAATAATTTACACTTTGATTTGTTTAGATGCAAATCAAACTTCTGTAACTTCTCAAGTAACTTCATGTGGCTTTGAAAAACTCAGATATCGATCTAGCAACTACGATTATGCCATCGATGAAACATGCTGTAACTTCAAGGCCATTTGTGATATTCTCATCCATAATCCTTTGCCATATGTCAGGCGCAGTTTTCAAATCAAACATTAATTTATTTACATTGTAAAGTCCTTTAATCTGTAAGGCAAATCCATTCAAGAAATACGGAATGAGGAATGGAACACAAAACTTAGCTCTCTCGATAAGGCATCTAAACCTTTCTGGAACATCACCAAAGTTATCAAAAATAGAAAAAGGCAAATTCCGTATCTTGAGGCCAATGGTGATATTTATACAACTGATGTCGATAAAGCTAATGTTCTCGTTCAGAATTTCGCGCAAAACCACCTTGTCTCACAACAACTGGGAGACAGAAATACTGACGACGGGGTATCTCGAGCCATACAGACCTTGGACGCTTCAGAATCTGATACACCATTAAGTGCATTTGTATCCGAGGCTGATGTTAAACATATTATCAAAAACCTGAGAATAAGGAAAACTAGTGGCATTGACAGTATACACAATGTCTATCTTAGGAATTTACCCAAAATTGGCATCCAATTCTTAGCATTTTTAATTAATGCCTGTCTAAAAATGCAGTACTTCCCAACAGTATGGAAGGAAGCAAAAGTTGTCCCTATCCCAAAAGCAGGCAAGCCGCTCAACGAGCCTAATAGTTACAGGCCTATTAGTTTGTTAAGTGGCCTGAGTAAAGTCTACGAAAAATTATTGAAAGAAAAAATGCTAAAAATTATTGATGAATGTAGTATCTTCCCGCATGAACAATTTGGCTTTAGACGATACCATAGCACGAGCCACCAAATTTTAAGAATTTGCAATAGTGTTAAAAAAAATCGTGCTCTTAGAAAATCTACTGGAATGATACTTCTGGATATTGAGAAGGCGTTCGATACCGTGTGGCACAACGGCTTGTTATATAAAATGATTCAATTTAATTTTCCAACTGTTCTTACCAAAATTGTTCAGAGTTTTTTGTCAAATCGTACGCACAAAGTATTCGTTAATAACAGTCCCTCACGTGTAGTAAATGTTACAGCAGGTGTTCCCCAAGGTTCGGTCCTTGCACCAATCTTGTTCAATTTGTATATATCTGACATCCCACACTTACCGGATTGTGAATTTGCTCTTTATGCTGATGATTCTATCATATTTTCGTCGCATACGTATGGTCTCAACATTGTGACTAATTTACAGTATGCGACAGAAAAATTTATCGCTCATCTAAGCAAATGGAGAATTAAAGTAAATGCGGAAAAGATTTTAGCGCCAAACCATGTGAAGTACCTAGGGGTATACTCGTATCTTGACAAAAGACTTACATTTAAGGAACATATTTCAAGGATGTTACATAAAACTGGTGTAGCGATTAAGATGCTTTATCCCTTCATAAATAGAAGGTCCTCACTGTCAAATGAAAATAAAATCTTGATCCACAAAGTCATTTTTCAAGCTATCTTGCTGTATGGTTGTCAAGTATGGGGTGCTTGTGCCAAATGCCATATAAAAAGACTGCAAATACAGCAAAACAAGCTGCTGAAAATAATGCTCAATCTCCCCTGGCATCACTCAACCCATGATCTCCATAAAAAGGCTCATGTTGAATTGATCTCTGATAGAATACTCAAGCTCATTGAAACATTTCTGATCAGATGTAGCCTCCCTGAAAACTCCTTAATAAATGAACTGAGTACTACTCACTTAAATCCAGATTAAATTAAACTCAACTTACCTTCTTTTTTTTTTTTGATTATCTCTTCTGTACTTTTTAGGTATGAATTTTCTTCTTTGTTAAAACTGAAATATTATTATTTATATTTATTTATACACATATATTGTTTTCACGTTTTATTATCTATTGTTTTAGTATTGTTAATCTCTATACAATGAGATCTTGTTTATTTGTTTGTTATTTATGAATTTACTTATTAGTTTGTTGCTTATTTATTCCAAGTTTATTTATCCTTCATTTATTTTACTTATCAAACTATTTATTTATCTATTTATTTATTTTCAATTGATACTATTATTATTAATATTTATTTTTATTTTTATTATTATTATTTTTTTGACATAAATGAAGGGTTTTGTTGTTGTTTCCCTTCGGAAAATTTTTTTGATTGTTCATCCTTTTAATTTATAAATAAATTTATTCCAGTTGAAAGATATATTTAGTACATATCACATCTCTGAACTGTAAATTGTGCGGTGGCATACCATTGTAATATTTAAGAATTAAATAAAAGTATTTGATTTGATTTAATCTGTAAGTGTGAACCATCCTCTGTCATTGTGAGATGCAAATATGCCTTATGTATGTCAAAGGTACAGTAATATTCATCACCCTTTAATTTTTGGAACAAATCTTCGATTTTATGAATTGGGTAACCATCGATCAGTAAATACTTATTGAGTCTAGCCTGATAGTCAGCACATAATCGAATTGATTTGTCCGCTTTGATAACGGAAAATACCGGAGTTCCCCAATCGGAGTGTGTAATATTTTCAATAATACCACATTCCTCTAATCTGTTTAACTCACGTTCAATTAAATGGCGAATTGCATACGGTACCGACCTTGATTTTATATAAGTTGGAGTAGTCCCGTCCCGTAACTTTATCTTGCCTTTGATATTCGGAATGCTTCCGATTTTCTGTCTGAAAACATTTGCATACTTCTCAAACAATTGCTGCTATAAACTACTTATCTCTTTGTCAGTAGATACATCAATAGAATTTACTGTCAATAACTTGAGTTTATGCACCCATTCTTATCCCATAATGGTATCGAATTTGCCTTTGACTATGTATAAATCACAATTTACGACCTGGTTATTATATTGAACTTGTACTTCTGATCTACGATAAGCAGGAAATACTTCATGGTTACATGTTTTAAGAATAACCTTTGTAGGCAATATTCGTAATTTGTGACCGAAATCACTGCCCCGGGATCCAATTCCATCTCCAAGGGCTTTCCATTAATTTTCAATGTAACATAGTACTTACCCCGGCCAGTTGTACTATAGAAACGAAATTTGGGTGTAATTGAACCAAATGCGTACTTTGTTTTCCATCTTCCATCCAGTCGAGGGAATTAATCTCTGAGAACATGCCTCAGCAGAAGCAGCAGCCTGGGTAATTTCTATCGTATTTGTCTCCCTGGTCACTGATTTCGACTTCATACAAACGGAAGAAACATGGCATTTCCTACGACAAACAGTACAAGGTAAGAAATTTTCAATTTTAACTTTAATAGGTACTGAACTCTTATGCGAATCTAAAAACAGTTTTCTTAAACTTGACTTAATGGTTTGCACCCCTCTTTCGGCTAGCCCATTAGATTGAGGATGGTAAGGGGGACTCTTCATACAATTTATGCCATTATCTTGACAAAAGTTCAAAAACAGCGCTGACCCAAATGGCGGCCCATTATCTGATACTATGGTATCAGGTAGTCCAAAATATGAGAAAATCGTTCTTAAAACATCAATTACTGACCCAGCGGTGGTTGTTCTTAACAGTTTTACGTCCATCCAGCGGCTAAAACTGTCCATTAAAATCAAGAATGTGTCTCTATTAAAACAAAAGAAATCTATATGAATTCTACCGAAAAACCTTTCAGAATTAGGCCATCTAATTGTTTCGTTTGTACAAGCCCTCTTTGAAGTAAGTTCACAACTACGACATTGCTTTACATATTGCTCAATGTCATCGTCCATTCCCCAACCACCATACATACGATCGTGCTAAGGCCTTCATTCGTACAACCCCTACGTGAGTATCATGTAATATTTTTAAAGTTTGTGTTCTCAATTTGGGAGGTATAAGAATTCGATCACCGTACAAAATGCAATCGTTTTGAATAGATAAATTTGCCTGTTTACGATGGTATATCTCAAACCCAAGTGGAATTGATCTAGGAAATCCCATTTTCAAAAATCTATGTAGTTTTCTCAAATCTTTTTCTTCTTGAGTTTGGACTCCAATTTCCTTAAACGTGAGAGGAACACTGTCACTAATACTCAATGAACTAATGTTGACATCATCAATTCCTGTAGTATTTTCGAGGGGAAGGCGCGACAATCCATCTGCATGTTGCATTTTGGTGGCTGATCTATGAACAAGAGTATAGTCATACATACTAAGAAAAATTGCCCAACGATGGATTCGGGCGGCTGCTACCGGAGGAGTACCTTTCTTTGGGTTTAAAATCTCCCTCAAGGGAAGATTATCACTATGGATAGTGAATTTTTTCCCATACACATATTTGTGGAACCTTTTCACCGCAAATACTACTGCCAGTGCATCACGGTGAAGCTGAGAATAATTCTGTTCGGCTGGACTTAACGTGCTAGACGTAAATAAAACCGGTCGCTCTTCCCCATTTACAATGTGAGATAGAATACCTGAAACCCCATAAGGACTCGCATCACAACTAACAATTATCTCCTTTTCTGGGTCATAGTGGACTAGAATCGAGCTGTTCATAAGCAGACTTTTGCTTTTTTGAAAAGCCTTCTCACATTCTTGTGACCATTCAAATCTAACATCCTGTTTTGTCAAATTATAAAGAGGCTTAAGCTCTGGCGAAAAATTCCTAACAAAACGCGAATAGTAATTTATTAATCCTAAGTATGACTTAAGCTGCTGTAGGTTGCGAGGAGTTGGGGCTCTTTTTACTGCTTCCAGTTTTTCATAATTTGGTTTAATACCTTCTCCAGATATGCAATGACCCAAATACCTTACTTCACGGCAAAAAAATTTACATTTGGATATATTAGCTTTTACGTTATGAATCTTTAGCCTTTCCAAGACCTCCAGGAGAATTTTTTCACATTCTTGTTCATCCTTACCACCTATCAAAATGTCATCTATAAAGCACTTAACTTTCTTTATACCCACTAAAATTTGATCCATCGTGCCTTTGAAAAATAGCAGGAGCACATTTAACCCCATATACAAGGCGTCTATACCTGTATAGTCCTCTGTGAGTATTAATGGTAAGATATGGCTGTGAGTTTTCTGTAACTTCTAGTTGAGCATACGCTCCCTCCAAATCTATAGTACAGAATACATTACATCCTATCAAGCTAGCAAAAATTTCATCGACCCTAGGAAGGGGATAGTGATTTGTGTCGACGTATTTATTAATTGTTACTTTGCAGTCAACACACAGTCGAACTGCTCCATTTCCCTTATCTACCACAACCATCGGAGATGCCCAATTGCTGTACCTAACTGGGAATATTATATTTTCTGCACAAAGTCTGTCTAACTCCTTTTCCACAGTCTCCCGTAAGCCAAAAGGTACGGTGTAAGGTTTACAGAAGATAGGAACACAACCTTGGTTCATTACTATTTCTGCCCTGTAGTTTTTGATAGGATCATTATTTGTCTTGGAAAAAATCGTAGGAAATTTTTTAATTATAGACACAACATGTGGGTCAGCTGCAAATTGATTAACCTTGAATGTCCCCCGCCAATCTTTAAACAAAATATCCATCCAACTACGACCTAAAAGAGGAGTGAATTGTCTACTAGTTTCCACCAAATACAGCTTAAGATTACAATTTTCATTATTTCTGACCGACAATACAACGTTCGCACACCAACTATCTTTACTTGATCTCCCGATATGACATGTACATTTTTGTCACAACTCTGAATTTTCGTTTCTGGAAAGATGTCCTTAAACATGTTATATTGAATAACGGAAATGCATGCACCCGAATCTACTTCCATGTTAAATATTTTATTATTACAACATACCTTAATATATAATGCGTTATCTATCTTGTTTATACAGCTTATATTGCTAAAATCTACACAATTCACATAATTTAAATCGCTGCTGTCGCTGCTTCCTGATTCGATGTTGTCTCCCTCAGTTCGTATATGTTCCCTTGTCGCTTCATTTGCCTTATGTTTGTGGTGTAGCAGTTTTTTGATATGTGGCCCCACTTATGACATCTAAAGCACTGAATGTTGTGCTTATAAGTTGTTTTCCCCTTGTGACTGTGATTGTTTTTATTTAGCGGAGATGGAGAACGGTAGTTCCTTTGTTTCCACGATCGATGGTCTCGAACCAATGCTTTTGGATCTGAGTGCGCATGTGAATTTGGGCGTCTACTAGGACTTACTTGACTTGGATTATCGTAATCGTGGTTCGCAGGTGGTGAAAAGGGTGAAAGATGGTTCGTAGACTAGACAAGTGGTTTACCTGAAAAGAAAAAATAAAACACGTTTTTATTTCAATAGCGGCGGTTCAAAGACCGGCTTCCATAGCCATTACAGGTGCGCTCCGTACAACCCCTATGGCAGCACCAGACATAGCCGGAGAGGGAGCACTGAGGTCAAATAAAATTTCAATTTTCACAGACGGTTCGAAAACAGAGGATGGAACAGGTTCTGGTATCTTCTCAGAAGACCCAAGCAAGCAGTGTCTTCCAATCAGAGGTTCTGGCTGTCATTAGAGCGGCTGAGCTAATGCAGATGAGATCGATATCCGGAAGAGATATCGCTATCTAAATCGATAACTAGGCCGCACTTAAGGCAATGGAATCGACCAACATCAATTCTGATATAGTCAGGGATTTTCTCAAGGCACTATCCAGTCAGAAAGGGGTGAAGCTGTGCTGGGGGCCAGGACACTGTGGTATAAAGGGAAATGAACAAGTGGATGAGTTTGCAAGAAGAGGAGGACTACTCAATAATAGTGAGGCTGCTAACGTCAAACAACCCCTTTGCATGGTAAGGAAAAAAAATAAAGACTGCCAACTTAAGTTGGTCAAGTCTTGAAGAACGCAGGGTCTCCGAGGCTATCTGGCCAATTTTTGACAGCAAAACATCTAGGGAGTTAATAAAATTAAACAGGGATAAGCTTAGGACAATAATAGGAATCCTGACAGCACACGCATCGTGACGACTCAAATTGTCAGATACGGATATTTGCAGATTTTGTAGTGATCTGCAAGCTATTGAGGACATACTACACATACTGTTTGAATGCGAGGCAATATATAGAAAATTTTTAGGGAAATACTTTTCGAAAACCTAGAGGAAATAGACGGCACGAACTTCAAAGGCCTTCTTTGCAAGAAATTGGTTGCTTCACTAAGGAGATTTTAGTCATTTGAATATAAATTCAGCTGGTTCCATAGGGGATGCGATAAGCCCGTTTTGGTGCCTGGTGTCTGTGTGATGGCATATCCATCATATCCCTATTTAACCTAACCTAACCCAAATGCTCAATATATAGATCTAAATAGATACTAATAGACAATGAGTCATTTGTCTATGTGATTAGATTAGATTAGATTAGATTAGATTAGATTTATTAGATAACATGGTATGTGCATTAAGACATAGGTCTCTTATAGTACTTAGGCTTGATAGTTAAAATAGAAACTTAGTTTCATTACATTAGATGTTTAAATTAATAAGATTTTAATATTTCAAAAATAAAAGCAATTCATAAGATGACTAAAATAAGCAAGGTTAACTTTTTGAAAATATAATTTGTATAAACAATTAAACAAAAAAAGAAAAACAAAAAAACAGAATAGAAAAGAAAGGAAAGTAACGAAGATGAAAAGTAAGAAGTAAGAGAAAGAGGAGTTAAATATACATTAATCTTTATTGTTGCTGAATAGAAAAATGCCTAAATATTGAAGTTTTAAAGCTTGCGGTATTGTTAATACTCTTGATATTCAAGGGCAGAGAGTTCCATAACCTCACGGCGTGAACGAAAAAGAACCTTGATGAGTTGAGATATTTAAATTTTGGTAAGTTTATATTAAGTGTTCTGCGAGAAGAAGAAAACTCAAGCTTGCAAAACAGATAAGAATATACAATTTCTTGCATACATGTATTGTACTAAAGTACAACCCAATAAACCTTTCACATATACTGATATCCGATCGTATCTGCATAGTCCATGAATGTATCTAACTGCATCATTGAAGGCTACCTGTAACTTATTACGTGATAACGAATCCATGCTACTAAAAACAACATCGGCATATGTTATTATGGGAAGTATAAGGGCTTGGACTAGCTTCCGTCGAGTTTCAAGGGGTGTGAAGTTTGCAGCCAACCACAGTCTACGCAAACAACCATAAATGCGACCAATGACGTAGTTTATGTGGTTGCTGCAGGACAGATTGCGGTTTATTATGAACCCTAGGCTAGTAGCCGACTCCACTATTGCCAATTTCGATTCCGATATGCATATATTTGGCACCAGACTCAGTTCAAAATTGCTTTTTGATATGGGTAGAACCTGACACTTAGAAGGATTTAGCAGCAGCCCGTTTTTGTCTGCCCAGTCATTAATCGCCGACAAATCCCTGTTTAAACAAAAAACTAGTTCGTCAAGCCGATTCATAGGCATAGACATGTACAATTGAACGTCATCTGCGTACATATGCATACGAGTGTGCACACATACCAATGGCAAATCGTTGACAAACATGGAAAATAAAATCGGTCCAAGGATGGAACCTTGAGGAACACCTTGTAATAAGGGCAAAACAGAGGAAATCCTTCCACCAGCAACGACCCTTTGAAATCGGTTCGACAAATAGCTTTGCAAAAGTTTAACAGCTCTTTCGCCAAACCCGAACAAGTGCTTAAGCTTCCATAAAAGAATTTTATGATTCACTTTGTCAAAAGCTTTCGAGAAATCGAGAAAGCAAAGTAATGTCACGAGCCCTTTATCATAGTCTTGCCTTACATCATCCAAAATCTTCACCATTGCCGACTGACAACTATGCCCTTCTCGAAAGCCTGACTGAGAAGAAGTCAATAGAGAGTTGAACGATAAGTGGCATTTCATCTGGCGGGATAAGACTCTCTCAAATACTTTTGATAGGCATGGGAGAATGCTTATTGGCCTAAAATCGTTAACAGAACTTGCGTTCGATTTTTTTGCAATCGGAATAACCCGTGCATGTTTCCAAGCTTGGGGAAAGGTAGATGTCATAATACACGAATTATTATATGGGTTATGTGGCTTACAATACTGGGTAAAATTATTTTTAGAAATTTGACTGGTATACCATCTTCACTGATTGCACTTGACTTAATGGAGGCTATGATTGAAATTACATCAGTCTCAGTTGTTACCACAAAATCGGCTTGCCTTTGCACTGATATGAAGGTATTCGGATGAAAATCAAACATACCACCAGCCATTGCATTGTCAACAAAATGTGCATTTAGCTCATTTGGATTTAACGAACAGTTATCATTCCCTCCATTACTAACACCAATTTGCCGAAGGTTCCTCCACAGTTCCTTTGGGGGCAAAGACATATTAAGTTTAGAGGAATAGTAATTTCGTTTCGAATCACGCACAATGCTAGTGGCTCTATTACGAGCGTTTTTATAAGCGACCCAATTAAAAGAAGAACGATGTCTCTTCCATTTGCTGTAAAGCTTATTCCTGATTTTCAGCGCATTTAAAATTTCCGCAGTAAACCAAGGGAAAGTCTTATTGCGAACAAAAACAGTCTTAACAGGCACGAAATCTTCATAGAGTTGGGCAACACATAACTGAAAACGATTAATTTGTTCATTTGGATCTGGACTCTGTCTACAAAGAAACCAGGGAGTCGTTGTTTGTGCTGCAACTTGCAGAGCATTGATGTTAATAGATTTAAAATCTTTAAATTCAAAGGTCGTAGACTTATTGACATGAGAAAAATTTATATCTTACGTGCAAAGTAACATATCATGGTCAGAAACACCACCCAGACAAATTTGGTCAAATAGAAGAACTGCTGATTGATCTGAAACAAGACCAACATCAAGAAGACTCGGTGGTGCATCTGTACGAAAACAAATTGGATAGGAAGTATTTACAACATAAAGACCACACGAAGAAGCATGATCCTCCAATTGGCGCGACCGAGAATCATTGTTTAATAAGTTGGCATTAAAATCTCCTACTACAATAATATTTACATATCTGGGTGAAAACTCCGACAGAGCGGAAAAAATGGTTCACATGAAAATCTCCGGTTAGGGTTATAACAACAAGAAACCAAACATTGAACACTTCCATCATGAACCTCAGCAATAATGTATTCAACATCAGTGTCGACAGATTTTACTAATACATCGCATTTTAAAGAAGACTTGCAATAAATTGCCACTCCTCCACCCGTTGTAGAGGTTATTCTGTCGTTGCGATATAATTCGTAACCCTCAATATCATACACAAGATTTTCAAACTTGGGTTTAAACCAAGTTTCGTTAACACAGATCACATCTATGCTTGAATTTGTAAACAAATAGCGAAAGTAGTCTCGCTTACACTGGTTAAGACTTCGAGCATTTATATGACATACATTGAAACCATTCTTGTATCTCGACAGAACATTTAACAGACACAAAGTTGATCTAGCATTCACACCGTGGTTATGATTAAAAATACTGTTGTTGTTAACCATTCTCAATTAACCTACCGCAAACAGCACCACAATCAATTAAACGCATTACCAAATCATCATCCAGCAAACAAAAAGAAAATATATAGTAGATAGTTAGCATTAGAAGAAGGAAGGGTAGAGAAATAGAAGAGAACATTTATAAATATTGAATGATAAAGTATGTAATAATAATAATAATAAAGATTAAAAAGCAGAAATAAATGAAAACAAAATTCAGTCGATGTCGATGTAGACTTCTTTTTCATGTTGTGTGTCGGCAGCAGCGGCGCGGAGATCGTTGGAGCTTACAATGGGAAAGCTCTTCCCGTTTGGAGTTTTTCTTACGAACAAAGAGCCAAATTTCGTGAACACAGCAAACAGTTGTCGTTTTCTCTTCATCTGAGTAGCGGTACGTAAAAGCAGGCGAACTCTCTGAGTAAGGCTTTCGTTGATGAAGCATTTGTGTGGCGACTCCATACCGACGTCAGTAAGGTTCAACTCTCTGTGTTGGCTTTTACGATAGAGTAAGCTGACTTCAGCACAAAGTTTCGCTCTTGCGGGCTACCAAACTTGAGTACGATCGGTGATGGCGATGACGAATCGTTAAATTTTTTCACACGGAATGCATTTTTAAGTGTTGGCGGTTTGCATTCAATAGTGTGGCATAAATGATTGAAGATGGTAGACAAATTTTCTTCAGGTGAACTTGGAATGCCAAAGAGCACGGCATCACAGGCAGTATGTTTACGTTCAAGGTTGTCGATTTGTTGTTGGAGGGCAAGTATTTCTTTGTTCGCAGATGTGGTTTCCACTGATGTAGACGTAGAAACAACTTCAATGTTCTCAATTCTCTTTGTGATTTTTTCTACCGCCGCATTGACTGATGAAAAGCGTTCTTCCCACTTATTTTCCATTTCCTCAATTTTGAGTTGGAGACCGTTGCTTATTTTATTGCATTCGTCTTTTATTGTTGCTTTGATGAAATTACAGAATTTATCAAGGCGGCTCTCCAATATATCGATTGTGATGATTGAAGAGTTGGTGTCAGTTCGTTTCCAGGAAGGGGAACTTACTTGGGAGGACGTCCTTGTCCTCCTTGTCAAGTCCTTATTGGAAAACCCTATACAACTTCAAACAACTTACCAACTACCAAGCCGGCACCATTCGATAGGTAAATTTAGCCGACGGAATACATCAGAACGCGAAAAATGTTGTCTTTGTATAGAATTAGATTGGAGTCTTAGTGGATAAAGGGCTAGACGTAGAGATACCAACTGCTCTTTGCAAACTACTACTGAAACTAGATGCAACTCATGAGGTCAAGTCTATGTAGTCAGATACCGCTGGGCTTACTTGAATCTGAGATGCACAAATGGTCTTTTTTCTATGAATTTCCCTCATTTGTCATCCTAGTGAGCATGAGTATACCCTGTTGTATAACTGACGAACATGCCGATAGACTTGGCATCCCTTTGAATGATATTGTGTGGAGATGAAGAGGTGGAAAATATGACTCTTTATCTTCCATGTAGTTGTCCTACAGGCACAAAAAATAGTCAGAAGCTCCTGAGTTTGCCAAAGTGTCAAATAGTTCGTCCTCTAAGTAAGTCTGATACAAACGAATCTCCCTGGCCTTCTTAACTCAACTTAGATATGACGGCATTTAGATTCTATGTTGTCACAGGAGATCTTCTTTGTTTTAAGTCACTTATTTGCGTATGTTGTTCGACAATTTCATTATATCTTTTAGTACAAGCACTGGCATACAGCACAACCAAAATAATCAATCTAGTGGAGAGAAAATCCCTTAAAAATTGCAGTCCATTTCAAGTCAATAGCCCACTTATCCACTGCACTTCACATTAAAAACAAACAGATATTGGCCAGCACAAAATCCGTAAATGGACAGGGCAGTCGAAACAAAAATCGATCGAATGCCAAACAATTTTAAAGTCACGAAATCGCAATTTTCAAGACGTTTCCAAAGGATTCGGGCAAACATTGAAATCCTTTAAAAAGACATGCCATTTATGTGTTGTTGCGTCCAGTTAGGCGTTACGCCTAACTTATCTCCGCTTATTAGCTGAGCACGTTTCAGTCATTTCAACAAGATGTTCTCATGATTACTTCGGATAAGAGATAGATACTTGGGACTAACTTTGAGATAATTCCCTTCTGAGTGGTTGGATAAATGCACAATAATCTCTGGTCTTGCTTTCAAAGATCTATAAATTATAGCAACGAAATTTTCACCTTTCCCTTCCATTGATAGTGGGTATTTCTTGAGGTGCTGAAGTTTGCTTGTTATTGTATCGGCACCTAGGCACAATTTGAGGCAAGAATATATGAAGGTATATTTGTGTTAAGGGGATTATTGTGGGACTAGGGGATTTACTGATAATTTGTAGAGAAATGTGTGTCGAGTAAATTTGGGAGGCAAATTTACTAGGAGTTGGTAGAAGTGTGCAGCTCTTGAGGTTGATATGATTACATGGAAACACAAACGCTTGCATGCGGTTTACGGCTGCATCTTGTTGAACTTGGTTTAGTAATTTGTATGCGTAATGATAATCATGATTTAGTTTAGAATTTATCAAATGTAAAATCATGCAAGGCAAAGATACATATACAGTATATACGTGCAAAGATAGATAAGATACAATATATTGCAGAAATTAGAATAATATAAATTTCTGACCAGTACTTCCCTCACTTTCCTGGAATTATTAAAGCAATTAATTATCTAAATGCAACATTACTATCCTGAAATGTGCCTAAAGGTCCGTTCCTAGAGGAATTTTACTAAAATCTATTTTAATGCGAACACAAAACAACTGAAGCGTTCAGCACTACCTTGGACTTTTAACATGGGAGAAACACCTTGAGCACTACCTGAGTCGAAATTCTGGAATTCATCATGACCCATGTAAATACAGCAGGATGAGTTCTAGGCAAGTGTGGTCTCAACCTACAAACTCGCCCTATATTCGCTGGTATAGGGATAAGGATTAATTTTTCACAGAAGAAACACTATCAAAATTCTCAGCAAGATTTCCACAACGAGGGTTCGAAAACGAGGGCTTCGGTTTACTGAATGTTCGCAGTAAACCGAAGCCCTCGTTTTTTTATTTCCCGGCTGACGTTTTACAATCTGTGGTACTGTGTTTGTTAGAGCAGCATGCAACACTCAAAGATCTTGATAGTTCTCCATATCTGCAGCAGCAACAAACGCAGATGCACGTTACGTTCCTCGCTTAACGTCGCTGAGTATATAAGTGTGTGCTGCTATATCACTAGTAAGGGTCCAGTTTTTCTCGTTTTGAAGCATATTGTTCTACTATTTCGTCAGCAAGTATTTCGACAGGAAGCATTAAATACAATGAATAGTATCATGGGAAATAATTCGAAAAGCACTGGCAACAAACAGGGCGCAAAAGCGATAGACCGAGAACGAGGGGAATCCCTCGTGTAAGACTTACCTTTGCGGCATTTGACATATTTCCGTTGCGTAAATGAGCATAGAACTCCCAACTCTAGCAAGAAAAAGTCTTTTATTCTATATTCGACCGCCGATATTAATCATCAGCCTTATAAGTGCAACGTGCAGTTTTCGATGATATTTTGAAGTTGTACAATAAAAGGTGGGACGTAATTAACGCACGATGTTAATTGTAAATAAAAAAAAAAAGTTTTCACAGAATTATCTTTTATCTTTTAAATATCCTCAATGAAAGAAGTCCAACAGTGTCAAATCACATGATCGTGGCGGCCAATTAACATCGCCACGACGTGTGGTAAGTGGCACCGTCCTGTTGGGAGCACACATCGTCCAGGTCGATATCCTCAATTTCTGGCCACAAGAAGTCCGTTATCATCTCGCGATAGCGAATACCACTCACAGTAACTGCTTGGCCGACCTCATTTTCGAAGAAGTATGTCCCGATGACGTCGTTAGCCCATAAACTGCACTAAAGGGTCACTCTTTGTAGATGCATCAGCTTTTCAACAATCACTCGTGGATTCTCGTTTGCCCAAATGCAGCAATTCTGCTTGTGAACGAATCCACTGAGGTGAAAGTGTGCCTCGTCGCTGAAGATGATTTTCATTGTAAAGCCACCGTTCACATCTGTCTGTTCAATTGATGATGCTTGAAATGGTCAGTAGGCTTCAGCTCTTAAGTCAATTGAACCTTGTAAGCGTGTAAATTCAAATCTTTATTCAAAATTCGCAACAGTGATGTTCGTGAGATGTTCAATTATTGGTCACGACGACGAGTCGAGTTTGAGGGCTCTTCTGCCATACTATCGCGAACAACAGCAATGTTTTCCGCAGAACGAACTGGGTAAGCGTACACAAGTGTTTTCACATTTCCTACAGACCCGGTTTGCTGAAATTTGCGTGGACACATTTGGTCAATGATTTGGCTGAACAAAAAAAATCACGAAGTGCACAAAATGCATTTTGGTTTTAACGCCCATGTTTGTTAAAGCCTTCAACAATCTTAACGAGCTGCTCAATTTTGTACCTCTCCAGGGTTGAATTTATCAAACACTGAAACAAAGAAATGTCAAATGAAGTTGGGCAAAAAACTTGACGTTAAGGTGTGACTCACAATTAACATCGTGCATTATGGTTGGACCACCCGATGTATTTGCTCTACATGGTATTTAAAACATCGCAATACCGAGACACTTTAAAAACAATTGAGAAACAGTTGAGAAACATTTTCATGCATTCCAGCTCTAATCATAAGCGTTTCGAGTATTTTTCTACTCATACTCGTAATAAGCACAGCTTCAATTTTATGATCGGCGAGTTGCAAACCGTTGTTAGTTAACCAGCGATGTTGCTGTTGATCGATAGATAGATAAGATAGATAGATAAAAACAAATTATTTTCAGAAAGTTTTTACAAAGGCTTGGTTTTCATTATGTTAAAAATTAAATTAAATGGCAATAACTTTTTAGGTTGTCTATCAGGTTAAAGTGGTATCCGTTAACTTAGCGATTGATTTATACTTTTAAGAATATTCACTTATAATTGGGTTACGGTATCTTAGAGCGTTTTTTAAGAAATTGTATAGTTGAATATAATTTTGCCCGTTGAGAATTTCAAGGAACCGTTCACGGTTAAGGCTTTCACTTCCAAGGAATTGTCTTCTGTATGTCGGAAAGCAAGGGCTCACTCCAACAAAGTGATATGTATGTTATTTTCAGTAGCATCAAGGTTGCAGATCGTACAAATGCCTACTGGATCTCTTCTAAAAGCTTTTGCATTGAGATAGAGCAATCCACACCTGGACTTTAACACCATGCTAATCATCTCACATGAGTTACTGTCTCCGAAGTAGTTTGGCACTTCGGCATAGCTTAGGTTACAATGCTGGTCGTGGAAACGTGATTGCAGCGCTCTGTTTGTATCTTCCGTCCAATGTCTTTCTACAAATTTTTTGCAAGTTTCTATATGCAATGCTTTCCACTCGGACTTTGTTGACTAAAGAGTTCTGACCACTCCCTTGCCCAGTAAATCTGCTTTCTTATGATGACATCTGAAAGTTTTCTCGGTAATTGATTTTCGGGAAGAGTGCGAACTCTTCGGATGTATTTGAAATGGAGTTCTTGTGTTGAAGGGAAGACTTTTGGTAGTCCTGTTTCTAGATTAAGCGCACAATTTGGTGTGCTTACCTTACCTTCCTTACCTAGTAAGGAAAAAGATCTCTTGATAAAAAACCTTTGCAATTTTTCGACTTCATTGTGTTCCGAGTAACCCACAACTTGCGCGCAGTAGTTCATCACTGATTTGGAAGCCGCTTCATATATTTTGTACTTAGCTGAGTGCTGTATGTTTTTGTTTTTGATGAAGTTTGACCAGGTAGCATTTATTGAGTTTTTGGTCATTGCAAGTCTCTGCATAAGATGTTCTGTCCACGACATATTGTAAGTCAGAGTTACTCCTAGGTACTTGTATTTGTTAGATATTTTGATTTCATCGTTGTTAAAAGTCCATTTGTCTTCAGCTGCCCGCCTTTCGCCGTTTCGAAAAATCACTATTTCTGATTTTCTTAAGTTTACAAGTAGATTCCATTTTGATCAAGAATTTGCGAAGCTATATATCATTGCTTGCAAGGAAGCGGGATTGTCGGAGAGAAGAACAATATCGTCGGCATAAAATAAAACTTTTACTAATATGCCATCAATGGATACTCCACCCCGTAGATCTGAGTCGAGGTCATTCAAGAACAAAATAAATAGCAGAGTGGTGAGAACGCATCCTTGTTTTACACCTTGATTGATAGGAAAGAAGCCGCTAATGTTTGCTCCGTTCCATACTGTTGCAATGTTGTTGTGATAGATAGCCTTTAGGATTGAGAGCATTTTTATGGACATTCCCAAAAGTCTCAGTATGTGGAATAATGCGTCTCTGTTTATGTTGTCGAAAGCAGCTTTTAAATCGATGAAAAACGCATGGATTTTCTTTTTTTGACTTAGTTGTAGTTTATAGGTCAGAAGAGATTGAAGATTTGGTCTGCAGTTGAGTAGTTTTGCCTATATGCAGCTTGTAACTCTTTCAAAATCAGATTTTCTTCAGCAGATCGATTGAATTGGCTTTCAAAAGAACGTTTGTGAATAGTTTGTATATAGTGTCCATAAAAGGCAGACCGCCGTAGTTGGCTACATCATCCCTTTCTTGAACAGATGAATCATTATTGACCTTTTGAAGGAATCGGGAAGGGTTCCTGTATTAAAGATGTTGCGAAATAGTCGGTGGATTTCTTTGGTTATTTTTTTTTATAAAATTCCAAAGGAATACCATCGATGCTAGGGGCTTTGTTATCATTTGCTGATGCAATAGCTGCTTGAACTTCATCCATTTTAATGTCTTGATCAAGAAAGGGTGTGTGGATAACTGTATTTAAGGTACGTTCGTATGATATTACTGCAGGCTATATTGAATTGAGTAGGTTTTGGAAGTGCCTTCTAAACTCAAATGATGTTATATCTGACTTTCGATTGTGAGTGCTACCGCGCATTATTTTAGCGAGTTTCCACCAATTAGTTGTTGCCTTGACTGGTGCTAGTTGACTTGCGATATTTAAATAGTAAATGCGTTGTTTCAGTATGCATAAGCCTTTGTATTTTTTGTTTGACTCTCGGTAGTATCTTCTGTACACGTCGATATTGTGTTTTCTGTACATTTTAAGGTTTTTCAATACATCTCTCCTGGCGTTTTTACGCTGTATTTTAAGCTGTATCGAACCATGGTTTCTTTGGTAGAAATTCAGGTTAGGCCGATTATTTCCTCCATTAGCACTGTAAACACATTCTTTAATTGCAAGGCAGAGATCTTCACCTGTGTTAGAAGGGGCATATGAACGGAGAAAGTTTCGGAGTCGATTTAAAGTCTTTTATTGCATCAATAGAACTGTATGATGGACAACAGTAGTCGATGACCGAAGACCCTCTGCTGCTCACAAATGCAAATTCGCCAGACCTGTCTCCATATCCTCTTCCGTTCAAAATGAATGCTCCAATCTCTTCTAAGAACTGCGTAAACATATTAGAATTTCGATCGCAACAGTTGTCCTTTAAAGTTCTGATTATGGGGACTAGATTTTCATTCCCGAGCTGGACATCTACACTTCCTTTCGTACCTGTTCTTACATTTAAATCGCCTACTAATATGAAATTACTCTGATCTGTTTTATCAAAAAATTTAAAAAGTTGTTCAAAGTCGCTTCTCCAATGGTTGCAGTTGATGTACGTAGGAACAAGGTTAAGAAAAGCTCCTCCAAAATGCCCTCGTAGAAAAACACAACGGTATCACAGTGCTTGATAAAGCTGAGTTCATAAACTTGTTCTACGCATTTTTTATACCCGTATAAACAGCCGCCACTTGCTCTTCTTCGTGTTTGTTGTTATGTTCTTGTCGCAGGAATCCATTCAAGTTCGTATCTTTTACTATTTTCAGTTGTTACAAAAGTTTCATATACAAAAAGAATATTTCAAAATTATTAATATATAGATGCTATTGAACTGCACTTCTGCCAACGTGTTTGCTACAACCAACACGGCAATACCATCTGAAATCCCGATGTGTAAGCGATTCGCTTGGAATTTGATGGCGTGAGATTGCTTGGTATATAGTGTTCCATAGTAGGGAGCCCAAGACTGAGCCGTATGGCACACCGCCAGTAACATCGTACTCTGTAACTCCTTCGTCATAGGAGGATTCTATTCGAGAGATAACTGGTTATCATTTTACTGAGATGATTCTGTATTTCTATAAAGACTGCTCGTAAGCCGTTCAAACGCGTTCTTCACGTCCAGGGATATGATGGCACAATATTTGTTGGTGTCCCCTTTCCAGCGCCTCCCCTGTATAGTGTTTCGAGCTGATTTATTGCGTCCACTGTTGACTGTGACTTATGAAAACGGTGTTGGTGTTCCGGTAGACTTTCATTCAATTGATAGCAAAATACCAAGCAGGTGATTCCTTGTCACGCACCTTTCTACATGCTTTGAGCAATTGCAATCATACATCATTAGTACAATTTGATTGGCTTCACCCCATATATTGTGATTCACAAAGGTCTCTCAAGCAAAGGAGCTTGCTTAACTTAATCGCTTTTCTTATTCGAGTTCTTGCTGATTTGCATTACGTGTAACAGCTGGTTCGAAAAGTCCCAATGCTGGCACCTAGATGGCGACATAGTACCAAACTTTGGAAAAAACGAGTTTCGTACTTTGATGTCATCTGATGGGAAAAATTACTCAAGAAAAGTGTTATAAAGAATGCTTCCTCGAAAGCAACCATTTGCCTGTGGTTGGCTGAATCCAAACGCGGTTGTACAAACAGAAATGAAGCTGAACGCTCTGAGCGCCTAAACTAGGCTGTTACGCCCGGAAGCATAAAAAAGGAAAACAAAATCGTTTTAAACGCCCGTAGCACAAAAGTACGTGAGATAGCTGACATCGTTAAGATACCAATAGACCAGTACATCATATTTTGCTTGAGTATTTTGGTATGCGAAAGTTTTATTTTCAAAGCTTAAGCTGTACAACCGAAATGGGAAGAATGGGATGAAACATGGATCCTATTACCTGTTCGCAAACATCAAAAAAATGCTCACTGGAAGGAGATATTGGCCCAATTCTCCATTCTGATCGTAGAAACTGAAGAGTATTTTGAAGGGTAGTACAAATCGTGTTATAAGAAGGACATGTTAGAGCGGCGCTGGAATGATTGCATTCCGAGTCCTGGAAGGCTGACATGTTTGTCTCATTCGGTGGCATATTGACCTCAGTTCCACGATTTCGGTGGTTCACCAGTACCACAGATGGTCAGCGTTTCCCCCTTCCCAATCTAGACATTGACGCATTACATGTATTAACTATTGCTGCGATGCTTGGGTTACGAAATCCGCCGCGGTTTTATCTCCAATTATCGCTTCACTAACGACGAAGCTTAAAACGTCTTCATCTAGGGTATTAATATTTCAATTGGAACGATTGGATTGCGTGTTGTGCGGTTACTCTGCATTGCTGAACCGACGGCGGCGGTAAGCATTACAGAATTATGATCGCTTTGTGATATAATATTCACTCACGCTCCAGTTATTATCAAGGGTGCAATAAGTCAACTGCAGCCAACTCCAACAGCCAAGCTTCTGGATTCCGCGATAATTAGAAGAACTTTAGCAAGCTTTTAAGCATAAATATCGAATGTCAATTGACGACCATATGCTGGGTCAAAGAATATTGACAAATCAACAATCCACGTCGTCAGATCGTAGATAAGTTGACGAGGATGCGTTGTGGCTATATAATTCATAAGTCCTTCCTCCGTTTATAGAATTTCTCTTAAATCAAAAGGGGCAACGAAAAAGCGTAAATGCATACAGGTAATACAATTATAGTTGTTGTAAATATACAAAAGAAATGTTTTGACGTAAAATTTAGACTACATCCTAGGTGCACAAGAATAGCCTGTCCGTCAAGAAGGACTTTTACGAGCCCTTGGACAAAGCACTCAATTCTTAAATGCATCATCCTGGAATGCAGGTTTATTGTGATCTCAACGTAGATACATTAGAACGGCCTGTACATCACCCACCTAATGAGATATAGAAAGTGGTAAAATCGAATAATTCGTCTACCCAGTAACAGGTTATCCCTCGGTTTACTCAAAACCGGGCAGTGCGTTGGTAGAACCATGCCACTAATCATTGAATGAGTGAGAAAAGTTAACCCCGACACTCCGGTTACAAAAACATTTTCCACAACAGTATTGCTGTTGATTTCCAGAGAAAGATGGCGCACTGCAAGATCCAATATTGTTACTGAATGGTGTTTGCATGTTGGAGCTGATTCTGCTTTCAGATTCAGTAACCAGGTGTTGAAAGAGGTTGGTTTTGATTCATTGTGATGTCGGTTCCGCATTTGTATCGTTCGTTTGGAAAACATCTTTCAAAGTGTTGGCTAGTTGCAATGCATTTCATTATATTGGCAGGTCATAAATGATTGCGATGACATTGTTGCAGGTTGCATAAAAATTTCCACGAGGACAATAATATACCCGTTGTACACTAAATCGTCGCCAGTGTTTGCAA
Organism: Volucella bombylans; assembly: GCA_949129095.1. Classification (NCBI taxonomy): domain Eukaryota; kingdom Metazoa; phylum Arthropoda; class Insecta; order Diptera; family Syrphidae; genus Volucella; species Volucella bombylans. Next base: position 7,331 of record CASBSA010000221.1, on the reverse strand, counting down.
AAGTTCTAATTGACACTACAAGTCTTCCAACAATCTTGCTGTCTACATTTTGTTTCTAATGTGTGCTCTCTAGGCAAGAAGACTGCTTTGCACTTTTCGAGTCACCAGTAGAATGACGCAAGCGCTACGGTCTAAGGAGTAAAGTAAAACTACGTTTTTATTTGGTGAAGAGCAAACATAGGAATCCTTTATAGAATCAAGACTCTTCGTCCGTTTACTATTAGGTATTTTGTGAGGTACCCTCCGGTTTGTCAATATTGCCCTCACTCACTGCGCTCCTGTCCTCATTCACACTTTAAGCCATTTTTGCTGGTTTTGTTTCAATATTTGCCAACCTAGCTGTGGCAGCTCGCTGCATTCTGTTAATAACGTCAATGTGATCAGGGTATATGTAGATGTAAGTACAACAGTTACATTGTGCGGCTAGAGTTCAGATATGACATTGAAGAAATCACATGACAGAACATCAGGTTGTAACACTTTTCTTGCATTAAAGGTCTCAACAAGTTTGGCAGGGATGCTAAGATTAGATGTGGCTCTATGTTGATCGATTTTGTAAATGATATCATAAGCGGCCTCGAATTTGAATCCCTGGTGCCTTCACTATCATCCACGGTAGTGTGAATATTTGGACGAGGACTTTTTTATGGATCAGACAAACGACTGTGAGGTTCTATTCATCATTCATACATTCCTCTGGCCAAATCTTGGAAATAAGTTTGTGAATGGTGACTAATCATTTCCGGGAGCCCTAAATATCTACATCGTCTGATTTCGTCGCCAATTTTGAACGGTTCCTTCTGGCGTTCAATATTGAATCTCATTATTGCTTTCTGTTGAATTGTCTGAAGTATTCGGTAATCTAAAACACTACAGGAGTCGTGTAATATCTAGAGTGATTTTCCGTCCCGTAGTAAAGGTGATTAACCTAAGGTCGTTCACAGATATGATCTAGTGTAGGCTATGCTTTCGAACGTGCTACGAAAGTTTTCCTCCTTCTCAAAAGCCTGTGGTTGTTCTCCATAGTTTTTCATCGGCCTTTGGTTCAGCTCTTTGAACCGCACTTCTTGGACGGTAGAGATACGAGTATCGGCCTAGTTGTTCGAATGTTAACATTGATTATTCTTGAAAGTTGGGTACGAGATCAGTACCCGGTGACTACCACGGAGAGATTAGATAAGTAAATTTGATTTTTAGTCAAATTCACCGCCCTGATGCCACTCAGTGGTTTCGTTAATCCTACTTGTCCTGTTTAACTTCGCTATTTCCTATGAAAATCCCAGATTTTGTCACGAGAATTTGGTGTTAAATTGGATTAACTAGCAAATCTGCAAACTCAGCAGCAGCGGACTCAATTGCCGGGTCCATTGTGACAATCTAGCAATTTCGTAAGCGCTCGCGACTGTTACCCAATTTATATGACAGCCCAATGTGTATTTAGTCAATCCGCATTGGTGAAATACCCGTAGAAATGGTAGTGTTTATATGAAATTATCCAAAACCAAATCCAAAATGAGCGAGAGAAAATTGAGAGAGTTTAATTAAAAGCTGATTAAACTGACACTTGACACACTGACATTGTTCTTATTTCTTTGTCTTTCCAAATATTTCGTTTGAAATCCGACATTTTAAATACACAACTGATTATCTGCCCGATGATGAAAGAATGATGAGAGCACGAAAGAGTAAAATGTTTCAATGCGATTTGAAAGAGTTTATATGATATTTCAAAACGGTTAGAAGTGGTGTTTATGTGAGCGTATAGAACCAATGCACATCGCGTCAATGCACATTAAGCTGTCATATAAATTAGGTATGTATCCGCTAACAATTTCAATTCTTCCATCACTCATTCCTTCCATTTCAGTAATGACTGCATTTTTAATCCGGAAAATTCAGAAAATAGTTCTATCTTCACGCTATATCTGAAATCAATCTGAAAATCTGGTTAAAACGTCATTTTACTCTTGAAGAGAAAAAGAACAGAAAAATAGAACTCACCGAACGAAGGATACTTTTTCTAATCCAGCTGTTCCGTAGGACGTAAACCAAACAAAGCTGAGTATTTGGTGGGATGTCTTCTTTTTTGTTTACTACATAGTTCCCTACGCACTTCAAAGGAGTATTTTTAACAAGGGTTCCTTCGACCTTTCAAATTTAGATTTTCCCCCTTTTTACGTCATCGGGGTATGTTTTTTAAGCTGGCAGTCCGCTCACACGCCTCGGTGCGTTTTTCCCTGAATTGTCTACGCCTTAGAGCCTTTGTTTGTTTAGTGTTTTTTGTTTGCTTTGTTTCTTTCGGGGTGTGTAGACTCCAAGCATTGTTCTCAACGTCTTTATTTTGTTGAGGTGCACGCTCTCCCCTCTACTGAATAAATTCGGAATCCTTATCTGAAGCTGCCCATCACGAGTCTTCCACCCTCTCCTGGACTGCGAAAAAGTAATACCCTTTCACCAGGGCTGTTTCGATGAATTTTGGCGCCCGGCACTGAATGATAATAGCGCCCCTTAAAAATGTAGATTTAAACAATATGAGTAAATTTTAAAACGGTCGCAAAATCAAAAATATTTAATTATATATGCATACATTTCCACATCACCCAAGGAGGTAGAATACCAATGCGTTTTTCTTGTGTTTTCCCCAGTAGGCCTATTCCTCTATACATATAAATACAAACCAAAAAAGTTCAGATAAGGTTTACTTGTTAAACATTTCATGCATTAAAAAAAAAAACAAAAAAAATCAACAACGAAAGACTTGGAAAATCTAATCTTAAGTTTGGAAAATTCTCCTGATGCTATAGTAACTGGTAAAGTTAAAACTGTTCTTAGGGCTATAACAGTATTTGGAGTATTTCTATCTCTTCCTTCGTACGATAACTGAGTTGCCTTTTTTCGGGACCGCAAGACTGCGATAGCTGGGAAAGTGCAGGGAACTTCTAGATCAACAGCTGTGATTCTAGCTTCCTCTAAAAACAAGGAGAATTTATTAGAAATTGTTTTGTTGAACACAAAATCTCAACTGCCAGCTTGAGGCACATATTCCCTTGTTGAAGGAACTTACTAGCTATATTAATCCTATCTGAAATTGTCTGCCAAATTACAGCGCAGCAAATAAATCTAAAATCAGTCACCTTGCCGCCAAGGGACTGGGCCATACTTTTGGATTTAGGGTCGTCAGTTTGTGATAGTTCAACAAGGGCGTCATAAGCTTCTCCTAAGTATATGCAGGTATAATGGGCTGATCGCATCTATTCTGCTCTCCCATCTGGTCATATTTACATAGAGTTCTTAGTGTCAAACTTATAAGATGTTCTTTCAGAAGCGAGTGCGACTAGCATGGGACGAATAGAGCTCTTGGTTCCACTACTTTAATTCTAGCTTGCATACCACAATTTTTGCCTTTCATGTTTGCACCATTGTCATATCCTTGGCCAAGGCAATTTGATAAATCAAGTTTTAACTTTGAAAGCTCACCTAATACTAGCTCAGTTAATCCATATCCGGTTGTCTCTTCTACAACTAATGATCCTAAGAAGTATTCCTTAACTTCATAGTTTTGTTTGTCATGGTCAACTATTTTAACTACTAAGATTAGCTGTTCCTTCCTAGTAATATCAGGCGTACAATCTATTTTGTCTAAAAAAAGCTTTTCTAACTGCCAAAAGTTCTATGAGCTCATTTTTAATGCCCTTACTCAGGTATGTGTGCTTCGTCTCTCGATGATGGATTCTGCATAGGTATTCTGCTAGAACCATGTCGAATTGACTTACAGCTTGCACGAGTTGCAGAAAATTGCCGTTGTCTTGATCGAATAAAACATAGTAGATTCCTCTAAATGCTAAAGACTGTGTAGCAATTAATCGCACGAGAATTTCAGGACATTTCTCCAATGCTCAGTTTCTTTGGCCATCTGGTTTTGCATTTCACAGTCTATTGTTTTGCCTTTTTGCAAACCTAAATCTTGTATCGATAACTAATTTATCTTCAATTATTATCCCGTCGTCAGATCCGGGAAATAACCAAATGGGGTAGTGTTTAGTTGTTCTACACTCAACCCAGGGTCCTTGGCCTGCATGACTCGATAAAAAAAAAAAAAACAATGTTAATGAACCGTGTCATTTATAAAGCCACAAAGGAACCCTCCCTACTACCTTATCTTCACCCTTATGACCTCAGAACACAGGCAACTCTAAAGGACAGTCCGACAAAGAGTAGAAGGGGGTATAGCCATTCAGCAGCGGCAGGCATGCTAGCGTGAGCTCCGTTCTATGCTCGTCGGAATGGGGGGGATCTTGCTGCTAAATTTGGCCAATCGCAGTTACAATTTTTACATGCCTTACTCTAGATGGTAGATGAGTTGAAATCTTAAATAAGGGACCCGTATTTGTCCAGAGCGAATTTCCGACCTTGGTGATCTCCTCGTCGCTACGAAACTGTAGCAAGAAAACAAACCTAAATTGATAGTCCGAATTCCATCGCAACAATCCGAGAGAAAAGAGCTAGGTGCTGTGCTCTCTTACGGAGTTTACCCTCCCAATTGTGTCTAGCATCGCAAAACTAGAACACACCATGGTAGCTACGTAGTCCGGAGGTATAGTGCGTGGCTACCCCTTGTTAAAAGCAAAAACACAATATTAAGTTATATAAAAATTGCACGATGTTGCGCTGTCCGTGGGATCCTTTTACGCCCCTATCAGCTCGTATCTATCCTTTAGTTATACATTCTACAGGACTTATCGAAAGCAAAAATAATAAAATATTTGAATGACTATTCTTCCCAAAAAAAAAGTTCAGCTTCTGATGATTCAAATTGACCTCAATAATTGCTAATCGGGTTCAATGAAAATAAAAAAAATAAAAAGTAACTATGATATAAAATTTATTTCATGGAAATCGATAGGAGAAAAATAGATGCGAATAAGATACAAAAATTTTACTTAAAACTAGATAACAACAAAAGTAAATGAAAGAAAATAAAATAAAATATATAATTCAAGAATACGAAAACAAAAAAAAAATTTGAATGACTGTAAAATTGGATCTACATTTTGCGATATATCTACCTGCACTACTTAAATTGAATGTCCATCAATATATATGTACATATGTATATCCCTATGCATTGTATATATATATATGTATATGCATGTGTAAATTTAGGGTTTTGCGAGATATAAGTGAAAGTTCATAAAGATAAAAATGGTATCTGAATAGCATAGCTTCTTCAAACATTTAATTTTATAATATTAAAGTATTTAATCACTCACCGGGGGTAAAACGTGTTTAGGGATGAAGTGCACTCCTTCGCCATATATGTAGATGTTATGTATGAAACAGTTGTCAATGTGTCTGTATATCTTTTCATTTTATTTTCTTGTTGGCTATCAAAGAAATAAAATTAAATGAAGGAGAAGCTGACTCAGTTAATTAATAAATCAGTATTGCAATCTACAACCTGCTTATGTCCTTGCTAGGACTAAATGATTAAGGTTGGGAAGGGGGAGAGGGTGTAATTCCAAGTTGCTTCTAGTCTGGGCGATCGCTCGTGGTTGCTTGTTTCTTTGCTCCTGGGTGCGCCTTCTTCAGAGACATGTACACCTTCTGGATTTTGGGCCGTTGCTGGCTTATGTACACTTGCTAGCTCTTGGGTAACTACGGAGTATGTTGCGGAAATTTTTCTGGTGTTTGCAACAGCTGGTTCGTGGATCTTGGCGCGGATAGTTTGACCATGAGTTGAATATCAGGTATTCGGAGTATAGCTGGTTTCGTCCGGCAGCTGGGCTTTTTTTTTTAAACGTCGATACTTGCAGGTTAACTTGGAGGAAATGCCTGCCTTTTGCCTTTTTTTTTACACTCGGCTTCAGGTAATTTTTAGTTTCTTTAACTTAACTTTTCTTCACTCAGTTTTTCTTTTCAAAAATTTTTTTTTGTTAACAACGCTTTCCTTTTATATTTCTTCACTCTGCCTGTTTTTTTTTTTTTCTTTTCATACTTCGTAAAACCGAACTGATTTCCTACGGCAAAACCGATTTGGTTTTTTTATTTTTTTTTCTACTCAACTCTTCCGCGAAACCAAGCTAACTGACCACTTGTCGTCATCCGATCCTCGCTCGATGCCTCGTATGACATTTTAGAAAAAGAAATTCCGTTTTTCCAAATACCGAATTACGATTAATAGATTATAGATTAAGGTCATTCACGCGTAGAACATATGATTCACTTTGTTTTCCTTTGGGTGCAGAATAAAAATCATATACATGAACCCTGCCAAGGAGCTAAGTGAGTTACGATCAACATCCACTGGAAAGGGGGCATTCCAGTAGATGGAAAAGGAATATAGGCAAGGTTGTTGTAGTTGACAATATGTACTACTTTAATTTTAACGGAAGATGACACTGTTATAAAATAGCTTTTATTTTGTTTCTTTTTCTCTGTTGCTTGTTACAAACATATATTTATACATATATTTATATTAGTTGCTTGTTACATACATACGAATTAGGAGATCGTTTCCTACAATCTAAATCTCTACAAGCGAAAAGAGCGAAAAGCTGTCATATGTAAGGGACTTGTCTCATGCTTTTGAATTGCCCTTGACAAGTGACTCCAGTCACTATAGCAAATAAGATACAGGAGAACCAAAAGACAGAGTCCGAAGATTTCGAGTAAACTAACCATGCCCTTGATGTTTTCTCATCATTTTTTAAATTTTCTACTTGACCAGGACCCTGATCCACTAATAATTGAATAACTTGATCACTTAAATTTGGCCATAATTTAGGATCTTCAAATGCTGGTAAAACATTAATTTCACTACTTTGTTCAATATTTAGGCCTGATTCTGCCTGAACTGGCTCTGCAATATTTTCTGTAGGCAATAAATTATTGCAACTTAGACTTACCGATGTTAAAGGACACACAACAAGGTATTTTTTGAGCTGCAGCGCCTGTTTTGTATTGTCTGCCTCAATCGCCTTCCGTTTGCTCCTACACTCACTACCTGATAATTTTTCTTTCCTGAATACATTTCTGCGTCCCGACCACAAGGCAACACTTTTTTTGAAAATATTTTTTAAACGACTTGACTCAGTTGTATACGGGAACTTTTTTTTACACTTTAGAAATAAACAATTACAAAAAAGAGACAATCTATTTACGAGTACATATTATTTTAACACTGACTGGGTTTTCTAAATTCTCAAAATTAAAGCACAATTCTAAAATTATCCAATAACAAATCTGTGCAAAAAAAACATACTCTGACTTAACATACATAATAAAATCTTAACAGTACAAGCGCGTACCTACTGTGAAATATACATACATAC
>CASBSA010000220.1:0-23326 GCA_949129095.1 Volucella bombylans | reverse complement strand
GCATTCGACGACGAAGCATCCTCCCCTTGAACTAGCCACCAAAATTGCTGGGGCTGCCGTGCAATATCCCTCATGTCGCGACTCCCTACCGACCTACTGAACCGGAGACGCTCCGCACTGCCATGTGCGACGTTTCTGTCGTAGTTAAGTCGCCTGTCCGCAGCTGTTCGAGCGACGTGGAAGATTAGCGGGACCGCCAATCTGTCCTGGATCAGACCTTTACTATCTAGATAGAGGAACGCTTCTGGAGGAATAAAACCGTCAAAGCGAACTCTCTCGTGATACATATAATTGGGGTAGAAAGACCCGGAGATTAGGTTGTTCGATGAGGTCATTGCTCTTGCAATGTGCCTTCGAGTCAACTTAATGACGAAATTGTCCACTCTTATTAGGTTCGCCCTATTGTACAAGACCTCATTGGGATAGAATTTGATGTACTGAGACTCTGGTGTTCTGTATAAGCGAAGACAAGTCCTAAGACAAGCCCTCTCAAACACCCGAATCTTTTCCAATAAGCTTGCTCTCACGTTGAACCACACGGGACATCCAAATACAAGCATGGGCCTGATAAGGGCCATGTAGCAGATCACCTTCACTCTCGCATCGAGTTAGCTGTTATAAAACAGTCTCTTTGTAAGGGCAAAAGCACCTTTGGCTCTGGCCAGAGCAACCTCTATATGTTTGTTAAAATACAGAAATTGATCTAGCCAAATTCCAAGGTACCTGACTACATTTCGACAAGCAAGTGGCTGCCCGTGCTGCCCCACGATCGAGAACTTTCGCCAATTCTTTCTGATATCCCTAGAGGCCCCAGACAACGGCGTCCTAAACAGAATGGTTTCCGACTTCTGAAAGTTGATTTTCAACATAAAGTCATCGCAATATCGCTTAATTTTGGCGAAGTCACGCTGCAAAAGTATATTAATAACCTCAACCTTTGGACCTGAACACCTTTAATACCAACTACACAATAATTCACTCATCCCAACGACTAAGCCTTACAGAAAAGTGGAATGTTTTTTTGCTTTTTGTCGGCCAAGGGACCCTAGCTTTGGCGCACGTATTAAGTTGAACACAGCGTGCTTCTATTGACTTTGCTTAATGGAGAATTGACAGAGACAAGGGCCTGTAAATTATAGAGTCCCTACCCATCCCTCATCAACTGCTCTCTCGTTGTCTGAAGTATCAGTGCGCCCTGGTACTCAGCATAAGAATACGGTATTGGCACTCAATGTCTTATTCAAGGAACCTTGCCAGTTGATAAAAACCTTTTCTTGATCGCTACTTTAACAATGATACTGGATACTGACAACTACTTCAGTTTAGAAGTCACTTCATCCATTCTTCATTCTTAAGAAGCAGTTAACATACAGGATTTTGCAGTAGACGGTACTTATTTGTGGCCAAAAATGTTAAGAATCTCGTATAAAAGAACAGCAGTAACTTATTTGACGCCATACCATTGCGCTGGATCGCAGTCAGCATAGATGGCGCTCGAGCAGGACACTATATCTGCCGAATCAGTGTCTAAATGAACCGAGTGTTATCCTGATAGATCTTAGAATTCCGACCCACGCTGTCCTCTGGATTTTGATGAGGGTTGAGAGCTGGAAGTGCTTACGAGTATATAGGGCGTTCCACCGAAATAGTCAACCGTATTCCGGGATGAGTTTTACGAATGCTGTAAAACTCAATTACTACAGTCGGTTTGGAACCCAAGATAGGGCTGAACACTTTCTTAGAATAGTTTTTTGATATGTCCTTCGATGTTATGCATCCAGCTAAGTTTGGAATCTAAAATCACGCTTAAAAATTGTGCTAACTTGGTAGTTCTCCAAATCTCAGGGGGTTGAAAGTGGATTTTAATTTTCCATTAGTAAAGAGTAAAACGATTGAGCATTAGTCCTCCATTGCTGACCAGTAATAGTGCAAATTGAGTCTTTCGCTAAGAACTGAGGCGAATTTTCCTGAGGTCGGCCATTATTTAGATCTCTTCCATCTGCCCTGGAGAATTTATCTAGTTACAGAGGTGACTGTCTAACTAAGCCCCTTACAAGAATGCGTAGAGTAATGTCTACACTTACGTCATTGAACTTTCCCTTGAGACCGCTGAAAGTCCTTCATTTAGAGGGGCATTCCTATAAATGAAGTACCGAATGGAGTATCGTATGTACCTATCCTTACTTACTTACTTTGGTTACGCAACACGCCCCTTCAGTTAGTCTATCGATGAAAGTTGATCTGCACCGCTTTGTAGACTTTTCTGGTCTGAAACCGCGCTGATAGGGACCAATCAGGTTATTGACGAATAAATGATAGATCTTTTATCCGATCTTGAGAGTGTCTTCTTTTTTGTTTTCCATTCATCAGGCATACACTCTTCTGACCAGATCTGAGAAATGAGTTGGTGCATGCTGTTCACAAAGTCATTTCCAGCAAATTTGAAAACCTCGGTCGGTAATCCATCAGGTCCCTCTGATTTTTTGAATTTTAGCTTAGATATTGCTATCCTTACTTCATTTGGGTCATGAAAAAATGATAGCCAACATCGTCTAAGTCAAATGGTCCGCAGTATGTTGAAGTTATGTGGCTTGCTGTACCTGAGTTGTAGGACTTACAAAGTCCTTATAAGAGTAGTTACCTTACATTAGTTTGCCAATTTAACAAATTGTTGTCACGCATCCTGCACAGTGATATTGTTCTGTTCTGGATTCCTGTCTTTTCTGCATGAAAATAAATGTTGGTGGTGTCTCCAAATTTCGAAACGGAATTACCAACAACTTAGTTTTCTAGTTCGTTGGAGATAGTTGTATGCTGACCTTTGTTTTTCGGATTAATTCGGTTGCCAGTTGATTAATATCGGAGCCCTTAATGGAAAACGATCGGCTGTTGCAAGTACAACTTTTTGAGAGGTGAGTTGCCTATTATCGTTTAAAAAGAAAAATGGAAACTAATTCTAAGAAAAAAAAAGTCAGACATTATAGTATATTACCAGTAGGGCTAAACATATTCTAATACAGGGGTAATGCTTTAAGGACAATATCAAATTTTGTAGCAAAAAGAATCCGTGTCAAAATTATAAAGAACTTGAATCAAGGGATGCATTGGATTGACGCGACAAGGAAATATTGGATCGATCATACTTAGAACAATGAACTCGGAGATTCATTATTTATTTTTAAGGGCTTTAGTGATAAACTCTCTACGGTACAGGCATTTAATAGGTCAGCGCCCAATACCTGCAGCCTGATGCGAGTTCTTTGCTGAAGCTTTGTAACCCGTCTCGATGCGAGTAAGATCCCTGCACTCTTTCCTACTGAAGAACAGCAGGAAAAGCGCTGACTTTTTATAGACGTTAGGCAGCATTCATTTGGTGTGCTGGCACACTGGAGAGTTATGCCATCTTTAGTTTAGCTCATTTGAAAAACAACTATCAATATAAGCCCTAACCACGGTTGTCGGCAGACCTTCTCGTAACATAGGCTTAGGCCCTAAAAAATTGTCTTCTGAGCCGATTTAATATACCGTAATCCCATAGTGATTTGGGGTCCAAAACAGACTCAGTGAATTCTACTTTCCGATTGCGCTCACTGAAGTCTTCTATTCTTGAACCGTTGGAGAGTTTAGCAAGACTTTAAGCGCATGCTTCGCGCACCTTCACTATATCTTCAAAATATATGTAGTTCATTGCCATCAGTATTATGTATATCTCTCTTTGGCGGACTATGAGAGAATTCTAACATTTGTTGAAGCCATCTGTATTAGGAAAAGCCCTCATGCAACCGAGAGGGACTGTCCTGTAGAGTATGGTAAAAGCATTCTACGAAAATTTCAAATCGTGCGTTAACAAAATTGTTAACTCCTCGACAGCAACAAGAAAGCAGAAAAGAAGGTCAAATTCAATAACCAACGAGAGCCTGTTTGGTGAGACACTAACTGTACCGTAGATACAAGAACAATCGTAGGTGCGAAGACTACAAAAGTGAATTCAATAGATGTCGAAACAATCTGAATAAACAAATCAAAAACGTCAAGTTAACCCTTAATTGTATGATATTTTTTTTATAATGAATTAAATATTTTTGCATTGTTAGCTTACAAATGTATTTTAAGAAAAATATTCTACCGGTTTTCCTAGAAAAGAGGATTTCAGCCGTGTTGCATGTCTGCAACACTATGCATTAACGACATACGTGTACTGTGTGTAAGTTAAAGTGTAGGAAATAAAAATACAGTTGCCTTTCGCAATTCAATTAACAATCGAAATTTAATTAGAATAATATACTCGTATTATTTAACAAAAAACAAAACAATAAACAGAAGACTAGACTAGACCACATTATGGCGTATTTTGCGTAAGGATCGTGGTTTACACTCATTCAAGATCAAGCTGACTTAAGAATTGAAGCCGATGGACCATTTGAAGCGTCGTACGTTCTCCGATTGGGTTCTGGAGAAGATGCGCCAAGATGATGAATTTAATCGCAAAATCATCTTCAGTGACGAAGCTCATTTTTGGCTCAATGGGTTCGTCAATAAGCAAAATATGCGTTATTGGTCGGCGAAAATCCACATGTGCTTCATGAATCACCACTTCATCCACAAAAAATAACTGTTTGGTGCGGTTTGCATGCTGGTGGCGTTATTGGGCCATATTTTTTTCGTCGACGATAACGATCGTCACGTTACTGTGAATGGTCAGCGTTATCGCACCATGATCACCGATAATTTTTGCCCGAATTGGAAGATATGGACTTGGACAACATTTGGTTTCAACAGGATGATGCCACAAGCCACACAGCATACGCTACAATCGATTTATTGAAGAGTATGGTGAGTATGGTGAGCGTGGTATCTCATGAAATGGGCCGGTCGATTGGCCGCCTCGTTCGTGCGATTTAACGCTGGTTGACTATTTTCTGTGGGGCTACGTTCAGTCATTGGCTCAGAGCCAACATTGAACGCGAAATAGCGGCCATTTCAGCCGAAATGTGAAGCCGAGTCGTTGAAAATTTGATCCAAAGAATCGACAGCTTTCACGATGAACTGTTTACTGGAGAGCATATCAAAAAGAATATACAGCAATGATTTACTAATGCCCAATCTGTCCAGCTTGAAAGAGAGTCTTCTAACCATACGGTATCGAAGGCTTTCTCCAAGTCAATCAGGCAGACACCAGTGCACTGGTTCTTGCCTTTGATCCACTGGATATCAGAAACCAGTTTCGACGCAGCATGAATGATAACACCTTACTGAAGTTTGGAAGAAAACTGATCGAGCGGAGATTCGCCGGATTGGAAGAATTTTTATCACTTTTGGGGATAAAAAATCGCTTCTAGTGGGAAATGTCGAAGCACAATGTTCGGTATTGCATCAGTTCCCACTGATTTCTTATATCTAAGCAATCCGAAGATCATTTGGAGCTCTTCCTTATGAACGGTCGTAGTGCCCTTTCGTTGGTGATTATATTATTTGTCATATACTCGTCACTGAGCTGGATGAAACGCGAGCTCTCGAATCGCCAATTCACAATTTCATTTCGAAGGTAGAAATTGTGCGCAAGGACGCGATTCTCTAGATCGTGGTTCGGACCAATGATAACAATGATAACACTTCCTGGAAAGTCGCTCCTATAGCCTTTACCTTCTCCTGCAGATCCTCGATCACAAAGAAGTTGTCATCATCAACAGCCTTATTTGGATCTATGCCTGGTGCTACAAGTATTTGTGCGTTGTTCGTCGTTCGGGCGATTTTAAGACACGGAAGATCATTTTGATTTTTCCTCACAAATATTTTATTTATTTATTTGCGGGAACATATTCAGGTTGCTGGTGTTTACAGTCCGAACTGTATTGTTCCAATACAAACTTACAGAATTTCTGTAATTTTCCTTTATTAATGTTTGGAGGTTTTCAATCGACGACTTCAGTGTCATGATCTCCGGGTTATGTCTGTCAGTAAACTGCCTGTATAAGGTTTTTAGTCTTGACAGCAGTTGACTTTTATGACGGTGCTGTTTAGTTGTTCTACACTCAACTCAGGGTCCTTTGCCTGCATGACTCGGTAGAAAAAAAACAATGTTAATGAACCGTATCATTTATAAAGCCACAAAGGAACTCCCTACTACCTTATCTTCACTCTTATGACCTCCGAACACAGGCAACTCTAAAGGACAGTCCGAGCAAAGAGTAGAAGGGGGTTTAGCCATTCAGCAGCGGCAGGCATGCTAGCGTGAGCTCCGTTCTATGTTCGTCGGAATGCGGGGGATCTTGCTGCTAAATTTGGCCAACAGCAGTTACAATTTTTACATGCCTTACTCTAGATGGTAGATGAGTTGAAATCTTAAATAAGGGACCCAAATTTGTCCAGAGCGAATTTCCGATCTTGGTGATCTTCTCGTCGCTACCAAACTGTAGCAAGATAACAAACCTAAATTGATAGTCCGAATTAGATCGCAACATTCCGAGAGAAAAGAGCTATGTGTTGTGCTCTCTTACGGAGTTTATTGTGTCTAGCATTGCAACACTAGAACACACCATGGTAGCTACGTAGTCCGTGGGTATAGTGCGTGGCTACCCCTTGTTAAAAGCAAAAACACAATATTAAGTTATATAAAAATTGCACGATGTTGCGCTGTCCGTAGGATCGTTTTACGCCCCTATCAGCTCGTATCTATCCTCTAATTATACATTCTACCAGACTTATCGAAACATTCTACCAGACTTATCGAAAGCAAAAAAAAAAATAAAATATTTGAATGACTACTCTTCCCAAAAAAAAAAGTCCAGCTTCTGATGATTCAAATTGATCTCAATAATTGCTAATCGGGTTCAATGTAAAAAAAAAAACAGTAACTATGATATAAAATTTATTTCATGGAAAGCGATAGGAGGAAAATAGATGCGAATAAGATACAAAAATTTAACTTAAACCTAGATAGCAACAAAAGTAAATGAAAGAAAATAAAATAAAATATATAATTCAAGAATACGAAAAAAAAAAAATGTAAATGACTGTAAAATTGGATCTACATTTTTCGATATATCTGCATACACTACTTAAATTGAATGTCCATCACTATATATGTACAGAGGTATGTCCGTATGCATTGTATATATATATGTATATGCATGTGTAAATTTAGGGTTTTGCAATATATAAGTAGCTTCTTCAAACATTTAATTAATAATATTAAAGTAGTTAATCACTCACCGGGGGTAAAACGTGTTTAGGGATGAAGTGCACTACTTCGCCATATATGTAAATGTTATGTATGAAGCAGTTGTCAATGTGTCTGTATGTCTTTTCATTTTATTTTCTTGTGGGCTATCAAAGAAATAAAATTAAATGAATGAGAAGCTGACTCAGTTAATTAATAAATCAGTATTGCACTCTACAACCTGCTTATGTCCTCGCTAGGACTAAATGATTAAAGATGGGAACGGGGAGAGGGTATAATTCCATGTTGCTTCTAGTCTGGGCGAGCGCTCGTGGTTGCTTGTTTCTTTGCTCCTGGGTGCGCCATCTTCACAGATATGTACACCTTCTGGATTTTGGGCCGTTGCTGGCTTCTGTACACTTGCTAGCTCTTGGGTAACTACGGAGTATGTTGCGGGAATTGTTCTGGTCTTTGCATCAGCTGGTTCGTGAATCTTGGCGAGGATAGTTTGACCATGAGTTGAATATCAGGTATTCGGAGTATAGTTGGTTTCGTCCCTCAGGTGGGCTTTTTTAAACGTCGATACTTTCAGGTTGACTTGGTGGGAATTGCATCCCTTTTGCCTTTTTTTTCTTGTTTTCACACTCGGCTTCCTTTTTTTTTATTTATTCAGTTAGTTTTTAGTTTGTATCTCGACTTTTCTTCACTCATTTTTTCTTTTCAACATTTTTCTTTTAACGCTTTCCTTTTGTATTTCTTAACTTCGTCTCATTTTTTTTCCATACTTCGTAAAACCGAACTGATTTCCTACGCCAAAACCGATTTGGTTTTTCTATTTTTTTTCTACTCAACTCTTCCGCGAAACCAAGCTAACTGGCCACTTGTCGTCATCCGATCCTCGCTCGATGCCTCGTATGACATTTTAGAAAAAGAAATTCCGTTTTTAAAATTACCGAATTACGATTAATAGATTATACGAGTAGATTAAGGTCATTCACGCCTAGAATTTTGAAATATATGATTCACTTTTTTTTCCTTTGGGTGCAGAATAAAAATCATATACATGAACCCTGCCGAGGAGCTAAGTGTATTACGATCAACATCCACTGGAAAGGGGGCATTCCAGTATACGAGGGGCGTTCAACATATTCTCGGTATCGGAGTGAAGCTGTGGTTGTATATATAAATTGACTTATTCATCAAGTAATACTATTATTTTAGTGCATTCTTGTAAAATTTCATATAAATGTGATTATTAATTCGCGTTTTATCTCTAGTTAGATAACAGAATCATAATGGCAACTGAGACGATGATGGTGAAAATTGAGCATCGCGCTGTAATTAAATTTCTCACTAAGCAAGGAAAAAACTATTCATGAAGAGATGGTGGCTGTTTACCAGGGTTCCGCACCTTCATTATCAACTGTGCAAAAGTGGTCATGTGAGTTCAAGAGAGGCAGAGAGAGCATTGAAGACGATCCCCGCTCCGGCGCCCCGGCTACTGCTTGTACGGGAGAAAGCATCAAAGAAGTCGAAAAACTTGTTCTTGAGGATGCCCGAATAAAGGTGAAAATGATGGCAGAAATCACCAAGCATCTTAACCTTTCAAAGGTCAGTGCAAGGTGGGTGCCACGAATGCTCACAGCGCCTCAGAAAAAAGTGAGAATCGCATGCTGTAGAGAGCTTTTGGAGATGTGTAGTGAGAACGCGGACGGTGTTATGGATCGAATTGTTACTGGGGACGAAACATGGGTCCACCACTATGACCCTGAAAGCAAACAAGAGTCAATGCAGTGACATAAAATAGGAACAGACCCCCCGAAGAAGTTCAAAGTCACTCCGTCTGCCGGGAAGCTCATGGCCACAGTTTTTTGGGACTCAAAGGGAATCTTGCTCATTGAGTACAAAAACAAAGGTGAAACCATCAACGCCACATCCTACGCTTCCACTTTGCATAATTTGCGGGAGGAAATTAAAAAGAAAAGACGGGGTAAACTCGCAGCGGGTGTGTTGCTTCTTCATGACAACGCTCCTGTTCACACGGCGCGAGTTTCCAAGGCTGCTGCGCGAGATTGTGGTTTCGAAGAAATCCAACACCCACCCTATAGTCCAGACCTTGCCCCTAGCGATTATCTCCTGTTTCCAGATTTGAAAAAATGTCTTCGTGGAAAAAGATTTTCGGATGATGAAGAACTCAAGTCGGCAATAAATGGGTATTTTGTAAAGAAAGAGGAAATTAATTTTTTTGAGGGTTTAAAAAAGCTTATCTCAAGATGTAACAAATGCATTGATGTTAGGGGAGATTATATTGAAAAATAAAAACAATTTAAATTGAATTCGCATTTTCCTTCATATCGATACCGAGAATATATTGAACGCCCTTCGTATATACACATAAATTTATGGACATACATACTAATTAGGAGATCGTTTCCTACACATGCAGACTAATACTTCGTTGTCAGTGTGTTTATACAGAAATATCGTTCTGTCCATTGTTCGTTTGATTGTCTCGTCCATTAATCTTAGATACCTGTCAATTTCCTTGTTTGACAGATTTCTGTTGGACGGTGGGTAGAGCGAATTCGAGGAGAGTGCTCTAGTCAGTGTTCTGGTGAAATGTGTCCAACGCACCCTACTATAATTGTAGGAATGCCTTTGAGCAAACTCATCCAATTCCGAAATTTCGTTAGGAACAGTTATTTCGGTGCTGAGACCGCAATGGTCACTGTCATACACGAAAGTGTGTAGACAGTTTGTAGTTTGTTGGTTAGTGCATGTCAGTTGTATTCGTGAGTCGAACAGCACAAGATCCAAATAGGACCCGTGTCTTTGAAACGACGGAATATCCGTCGCCTTAAGCACATTACACTGTGCTGACCCCACGAATTGAATAGTAGGTTCCCTCTAGTATTTGGTGTATTATTTCCCCAATCACTATGTGTGGCGTTGAAATCTCCGCCGATAATAAGGAAGACAACTGTCTTCCAATTCTAGCCTCAGAAAAAGTGTCTCGAGCTCTAAGATGAATAAGGTAGATTGAGTAGCCTTAGGTGAATAGACATACACCATTTCTTAGCTTTAAGTATACAAAATAAATAGTTCTAAGAAAATGTAAATGAAGTCGAAAGACATAGTTATAAGAATTTAGAGTAGCTTAGAGTGCCTGTATGGGGCCAGTAAGTTAGTATAAGGTTGTTAAGTAATTTTAAGCTAGCATTTAAGCATTTTTTGTTAGTATGTAAGAGTTATTGATTAGAAAATAAAATGCGTTTAAAACTAAAACTAACTGTACAACCGCTTTCCTGCGCTTGGAACCTACGTACTACACGACTATATACTCTTTTAAAACGTATTCCTTTTCTTAAAAAGATTTCAACGCCTCCTCCTTGAATGGAGATGGGCCGGTTTCTCCGTACTATTTTGTATCTTCTGTGCCTCATTTGCGTCTTTTGGTAAGCTTAGTTTCGCTAACCAAAAGCATATCAGGGCTTGATCTTTAAGCAACTTAAATAGTGCGGCTCGTCGTTCGAACCTAATCAGTGAATTCACATTCAAATAGCGAGTTTGTTGGCCTTTCTCTGGTCTTTTGGATAGCTACGCCAGATCTACATAGGGACTCTGCAAGGTTTATACGAAAATCGCACAGACTTAATGGAGGTTCATTGTGGAGTAAGCATACTCTTTTCTACAAATTTACAACTGTAATGTCGACTAAATTGCAAAATATTCTTATGTACCACTTTTTACATCTGAGCTTTATTCGGTAGCGACCAATCAAACTATCTGTGAAATCGACACCACCTTGCTTATTATATTGGCTCACGATGTTTGGACAGAATATTTCCACTTGTTGTTACTTTAATTTATCAAGCCGCTTAACAGTCGTTATTGGGAGGGTGCCAACAAAAGTTGAAAGTAAATTAACAGGCTTATTGTTATTCCAACAAATTTTACAAACATCAATGCTGTCAATTTGGGTGATAAATTCAAACGACTTTCTACGTGGTGCTTTCTTCAGATAATTTTTTTCCTTTTTTTTTTGCTAGTTCCAGAACTAGTGGAAGTGTTGCATAAAAGTTGTCAAAGTACAATTTGTGACCAACATTTTCTTCCACAGATCTGGTCAATCTGTAACCAGGTAAGGCTCGGTTGACAGTATTTTATCTGCTTCTTCTTTTCCCGTGTAGATCTCAAAATTATAGGAAAATCCTGAAATTCCACTCGCCACAAATAATTTAAATACGTATTTATGCGGCTTGGCAGGCGTATACTTCATCCAAAGATGAAGTTGATTGATTGGAAATTGATGAAAATTTTTGTGTAAGGCGGTTCAAGAGTGGTCTTGTCTATGAAGCCTGGTTGGGTGATGAAGAATGTTGGTGGTGGAAGCATGTTACTATTTGGGCTAAAATGCAGGGATTTACGAATTTTTTCAAACTCATTAATTGACAACGTGTTCATGATTGTTTCATTTCCGGTATGAGGACTCGAATAGCGCCGAACATTTGACACTTGTACCACTGATGTTAGAATACAGATTCATAAAAACTTTTTTACATGAGCTGTTGTCAGTGCCACTGTGAAAAAGTAATTGAAAGTGCTTAGGGGTGTAGATAGCTCTTGAAAAAACAATTCGGTAAAGAACTGTTTCCAGTAAACATTTTCTGATTTTCATCAAATTGGAAATCGATTTCCTTCCACAAAACTCTTTAGTATTTCGTATTCAACTCAGTTTTTTCTTTTTTAAAATCTCTCATATCAGTTGTCGAAGATGACAATCGAGCTGAATCAAATAAGTAAGAGCCTGAAATTCGTACTTTTGAATTTTCAACCATGTCGTCGTCGTCTTTGCGATCGTCTTCATCAATATCGTAGCATGGAGTTTTAGCCACCAAATCGTTGTCATTGAGCAACTCGTCACAAAAGTCATTTTTCTCAAAATCGTCCTCAGAATCCACCCACCGATCTAATATTTCTTCAATATCTGTATCCACTAACAGTTTATTCATACTAAAAAGCAAAGGAAATCAAGTTGTATGTTGCAAATATTCATCATGTTCATGCGTAATAAAAAATTGTATGCACTGAGTGCATTACGTTGCATCATGTTTAAAATATCAAATAAATTCACATTTCCATTCAAAGTCGCTGTTTTATTTGATATTTGCGTAAATTCTAAATTATAATGAATATAAAAAAATACTTACGTCTTAGATATGCGGCATTTAGGTATTTATTTAAATATTTGGTCGGATTCACGGACAAGTTCACACCACGACTCACTTCAGCAGTTCGATGGCAAAAAACATGGCACAAAACACTTTAAAATAATTCCAGGAGACGCGTGTAAATAATATACTCTTAACGAAATCAAAAGAGAACAGATAACAGTAAGTTCAGTGAGAATTACGCAGTAAATCGTTGGTTACAACCATTTAAACAGTATGATGCATATCTGCTACGGTATGCAATAAAGGGTTAATTTACTAGTGTTACCGCCGAATTCTCCGTTCAACGCGCCGTACCACGGAAGAGTGCCCGACCACTAAGGAGAGTGGTCGTAGGTTAAGATGTTAAAATGGGCGCCACGCGGTTGCACTTCCGTCTTACTACCCGCATCCAGAATCGCGACTAAATGGGGGATTCGCGCTCCGAGAGGACAAAACAGAATAATGAAATAATAAAAAAACAAAAACGGAGGAGGAAAAAAATAAGAACAAATCGGTTTCTACAAACGTTACAATTTTTAATGACTTCTTAAATATAAATTTACAATATCTCTTAAAACTAGATTAGGTTTCAGTTATTTAGTCTTAAATCCATTAATCTTAACCTTTTATAATATAATTCAATTCAAAAAAAAAATACATGATTTAATTAGCATGATAATAAAAAAAAAAGCAAAAAAAAAAGGAATTACTCGGATACGAAACCCGGAATCGAACTCGCCTCCTCTGCTTTCCACGTCGCGTCGAAGTCGAACACCAACGAAGTCACGTATAATCTTTATTATCTACTCAAAACCCGATTAATGCCCTCAATCGTAGACGAATAAAAAGACTTATTTCAAAAGCTTGAATACTTGCAACTTATGTTATATTCTTCTCCCCGAGAAAACATCAAATTATGTATCTTTAGCCACTTCTTCCAGCCTGGTATGGCTCTTTTCCACAATGTTGCGCTAGCACTACTTCAACTTATACAACCGCACACTCAAAAAAACAATCTCCAACCACAATAAATGTATTTATCACAATGCATTTGGGACTAATCGGTGAACTACGAGTATTTGCTAGTTTCAATTCAATTCGTTTTTTGTTTTTCTTTTACTTCACTGCGGTTTTTTTTTGTGTATTAGTTCACTTTTGGTATTTCAAATTTAATTTCTATTTTTTTCCCCGAGAACATCTAGTTTTCTTTCCGGCACTCTCTAGCTTCCTATTCTCATTTTTTTTCTTGATAAATTCTTCTGGAAGCTATTATCACTCACTAGCTAGTTACTTTTTCTTTCTTTTCTTTTGTTTGTCCTATTTTTTTTCGTATTTCTTTTCTCTTACACTACTAACTATTTTTCACCGGACTACCAAACTGCTTGCTTGACTCCTTCCAACTGACTCTCACTTTCAATCGCAGCCTTCCCATTTTCCCACGCCCTACCAGTCGCCTGTTTTCACCAAACTCGTACCACCTACCATGATCCGTTTTTTTTTTTTCGTGTTCAACTGGTTCATCAGATCAGACCACATCTCCTGATTTCTACATCCGCTAATCCTTACCGAAGGAATATCATACGATACCATGACGTCGGATCGCGCAATGTGGAAACTAGAGCAATTGAAACGGAAAAAAAAATTTTCCTACACGGAGATTCAAACCTTGGAACCGAGAATTGCTTGGTTGGTAACCCACTGACCCAAGTTATTGCTGCCGTCGATGATGCCAAGATATGAACAGGTGCTAGTGATGGTTGGAAGAATATTCTTAATTACCAGCGAACGAAAACCTGCTACAACCCATAATACTAGAAAGAGCAATGTTAAAAAAGATAGTAAATCTAGACGATTTTATATCGAAAGGACTACGCATGCCTGTAATCACAAGTCCTATTCCGGTTAATCATGCAGAGTCCAACATTCAAAATTTTTCTGTCAAGTTACTACGGAAGAAATTTCCAAAAGGATTACTTCTTTAAAGGAAAATAAGTCGGCTGGTGGAGATGCTATACGGCCAAGAGATTTAAAGTATAATGTAGGTGTTGTGGTTTAAATTAAAAGCAATTAACTTTAATTAGTTTCTAATAATTTTTAAATTTTTTTTATTAGATGTCTTCTTTGTTTTATTTCACAATTTCATTTCTTTTTTTCGGCGCGTCTTCTGACTGTTCTCCTGTTGTCAAAAGCAGTCTGTCTCCTGTCAACTCTCTATTACAGGTTGACTCCAGGACACCAAACCAGGCGTATTGGCTCCAGTTATTATAAAGCTGGTTAAATAATATAAAAAATTAAAATATCTGTTGTCCCTCCTATACATAAAGACGACGGGAAAAAAGATGACATCGGAAACTATCGGCCGATTTCGGTACTTTCGGTAACTGATAAGCTTTTAGAAGAAATCATTGCTGAAAGAAAAATATAAAATGCTGGAATGCAATCAGTTTGATTTTAGGCCAAACATAATTATCAATTGCGCATAAAATAAATACAAGTCAAGAGGTACTTTTCACAGTGGTATTTTTCATAGATTAAAAAAAAAACATTTGATACACTATGCCATGAAAACATTCCAAGGCAGTTGGAAAAAATAGACATAAATTTGTTTTGAGGATTATTTGAAAAACCGACGATTTAAAGTGAAAATCAAAAGTAGCATAAGCGACTAAAAAATCCTCAAACTATGGCATCCCTCAAGGTTCCAATCTCGGTCCTCTACTTTTTATTATTCATAATATGATTTGGTGTTAGTGCTCAGGACGTAGAAAGGGTGGTAAGTTTTGAAAGTCAAAAAACTAGCCTAATCATCGGATGCGATGCTAACGCTCATCACACGGTATGGGGCAGTACCGACATTAAAGATAGAGGTGAATTACTTTTTGACTATATTATAAATACTAACCTCATTGTTTGCAACATGGGCAATGAGCCCACTTTTATAGAAAGAAACCGACAGGAAGTGCTAGATATCACTCTTATATCCGACAGCATCACTTAAAGGCTAACGAATTCATTCTTTTTCAAACCAGAGATACATCAAATTCAGCTGGAGTGATACTCCTCCCAGCCAACCAACATTCCGGAATTATCGCAAAACTGATTGGCCAAAATACAGAGGAATAGTGTCAGAAACACTATCCTCTGAACTCACAAGTCCGCGGCGTGACACCAATGAGCTTGACATGAAAGTCAGGGAATTCGCCCGGCTCTGAATCAGGCCATGGCCGCTTCCTGCCCTCTTATTCAACCCAGAGACAAGAAAAAGCCGCGCTGGTGGACATCAGCCCTGGGACTGCGTAGAAACACTTGCAGAAAACTTTCCAACTTAGCAAAGAGCACAAGAAAAGTGACTGACTGGGACTCATACAAAGAATCCTTCAAATTTTACAAAAAAGAACTGAGGAAGGCAAAGCGACAATCCTGGAAGTCATTCTGTGACAAAATCAAGGAAATCTCTGATGCATCGCGACTATAAAAAATCCTCTCTACAAATCTTGTTTGAAAAAAATCGGTGGCTCTTTGATAACCTCAAGTGATGAATCACTCAACCTTCTACTGGACACCCAGTTTCCAGTTAGCTCCCAATTCGCGGCCATTAGCAACCCAAACAGGGCTACTACAACCGTGATCAAAATGCATGGTCCGATTACAAGGAACAAACTCCTTTGAGCGCTACATACCTTCAAAACAAACAAGTCTCCTGGTTCGGACGGTGCAATACCTGCCGAGCTACAAAGGTCCTCAGTATTATCCTACTTACGCTAGAGAATATCAGGAGGAACTGTGGAGAACTGGTCCACATTCCACTATCATGGAGAGAAGTCAATGTAATTTTCATTCCCTAAAACGAAAAATGTTCTCATGTTTTTCCAAAGGATCTCAGGCCTATAAGTCTATCATCTTTCCTTCTGAAAACTCTAGAACGACTGATTCATGTCCATATACGATCTAAAATTGATCCAAGACTTTTGTCAACGGGTCAACATGCCTCCTGTAAAGGAAAGTCGGTAGAAACGGCTCTGCATTCACTGACTAGCCACATCGAACGATCCCTACAATATAGAGAGTAGGTACACAATGATCGCTTTTCTGGACATAGAGGGCGCCTTTAACAACGTCGACACATCCGCAATCACGACTGCGCTGTCAACTCTACAGGTAGACGACCCACTTGGGGAGTTGGTCAGTCCAAGCTGGGTGAGACTTCTGCTAAAAGATATGTCAGCAGAAGTACGCCGCAAGGCGGTGTCTTCCCTCCCCTTCTTAGAAACTTAGTGGTTAGTGAACTGCTGTTATGTCTGGAAGCGGGTGGTAGCAGGATTTTTTTTTTATAATTTATGCGCGCCTAAGGGGTTATGATACCCTTTTACTGTTACCAGGGCGCCGGCGGAAAGATAGAAAGAGGAGAAAGGAAAACATTGTTGTGATGTAGTGGTTTGATACTCAGGTATATTTGGTATCGGTATTAGCTCTCCGGGGGTGGGAGTCCGAATAGGACGGAGAGATTTTTCTTCACTCCGTATGATTCGAACGTTATCAATTTTCACGGTTGTGTTGTGCTTGAAACTCTAGAACAGCCAAGTCTTCATGTCTGTGTTATGCCCTCACACTCAGATTTTTCTGACTGAGTTCCAATTACACAAATGAAAAACTTGTCATGAGTAGGATTCGAATCTTGACCCTCCGAGTGAGAAGCGATTCGCTAGTACCACTACACCACGGCCACCCCCTGGGGAATGGTCTTCCTGTGAGCACTAGAACTTCAATTTTCAGAGGGTTGATTCGAAGCCAATTTTTAGTGCAATAATCGTTGATCACGTCAAAGACTGGCTGTGCGTTAGAGCAGCTATCCGCTGGATACGACCCAATATACAATACAGCTACATCAGCTGCATATGCCTGAGCATAAACGTTAAAATTATAGCGAGCGTTAAGCAGTGAATCGACAAACATGTACGATAGCAGTAGAGACAGGACGCCATCACGTATTGAGCGCAGTCAACATTCGTAATCAGTGTCCTATTCTACAAAACTAGTGATTTGTCTAGGCTGTGTTGTCTGGCCGAGTTACACATCCCTTCAAAAGCTGCGTTGCCGATGTCGATGGAAGTATTCCTTCGTATCAAGTGCGCCTTTCATTCGTCCTACCAGATTTTGAAGCACACACACGCAGGAAAAGAGGGCATGAGATGTCGGAGAAAATAAGGACATGTAGATCGAATAGATAGTATGGTTTCGACGCAGTGTCTTCGATTCCTAACCAATTCTAAATTCACAAAGCATTCACAGTACACAATCTGAGCTTGAGATTGGTTCAGCCAGTTTGAATCCCACTTTCTTGATAGAAGTAACGCATAAGGTACTGAGTGATCTGGTCACTCAGTACATCTGACATCCGATGTACTTGAGCTATTCACTGCCTCTAACTGCCGACAAATATATAATGGCACATACCTTTATACTTATATAACTCATAAAAGCAAGTACATTAATTATACCAACAAATTGTCGGAAATATTACCCAACGTCTTGGCATCATCGCACATACAAATAAAAACATTCAGTCAAGGACCACCCAAATACGAGTATGCCGGCTAAGAAAGAAGAACGAATGTGGATATGAAAATAAAGCAATTTTGCTAATTCACCCCAAGAGAAAATGTAATTACGGACGACTTGGGAGCCCCACTTCAGTGGCCCATTGTCCAGATATGCGTGTACCCCTCTGTACGAGTATATGAGGAAGAGGTCATGCAGTGAAACCTCCTCTGATTGAAACAAATCATCGCTTTACAAATTACGCCGCCACTTCATTTCAGTATTTTGCGTGTCTTTGTGGACTATCTGGGGATGGCGGAGAAAGCCAAAGTGTTAATTAAGTTATCAGGCAGCAATTTTGTCATTAAAATAATTAATCTCTCTCTGTCATCTTACGGCAAATTGAATTAATTTTCACGAACAATAGTGAAATGTTGTCTCCTTAGGAAACTTCATCTGTCCATCACACTTTATTCAGATCAAGAAGACTGGTAGCATAGCACGGACCCCATCAATTATTTCTTTTAGATCAGTTAGGCCTTGAAGTACTCACTTGAAAAATTGACTCGTTTTCGAGAAAAAAAAATTCCAAAATTCTAAATTCTAATTAAATTCAATGCAGAAACAGAATTTGAGATATCTGCTGAATTTGATGGAGGTGGCAAATGTCAGGTATGGCGAGGAGGTCGGAGTGGAATTCGAATAATCTTCCTCTGAAAATTAGACGTCGAATTGTTCTCATTTAAATTGTAGTCATGAGATGTATCTCGGGTGGCATTTGGGGGGTGGTGAGAAATTGGGCGGGATTTTATGCCATGGATTGTTGCCAAAGGCATACAGTGCCCTAAAAATATGTCAATGTGATTTGATAATTGGCTTAGTTACCATGATGTTGCATTTTCACATTGTTGTAGTAAAGAATGTTCCTTTCAAGCGTACAATATCCTAATTGTACTCGTATACGCCACTCACTGTAGGGGGTGCATTATTGTTTTACGTTCTTGATATCTTTATAAAATGCACACACGTACCATGTCTATAAGGCAGTCAGATAAGTGCATCTATGCTCATGCCATTAACCCAAATGGATAACACATTTTAGAGTCATTTTGCCGTCATGACCATGTTACTGTGGTGTTCGTATCTACACCGGTTAGCTTGTCGTATCCGTGTTGTACACTCGTTTTGATGTTATGGTCTTTTATGGAAACAATACTCTCTGTCGTAAAAGTATTGCAAATTATAGCACCGTCGCGTCGGATAGTGATATCGTGGTGTACATATGGCCCATTCTGCACATGAAGGTTATAAAATCGGGTCTGGGTAGTTTTCAGATCGGCTGGTTTAACCTATTCTTTGGTGCGGATGGCGCTTATCTGTTTCTTATTATAAACGATATGAAAGCACTTGCAGCGAGTACCGTTTTACTCTTACAGTCGCTAATATTGTGGGTCATCTAGGTTCATCTGCAGTCATTAAGGTATACTTCCACCTGCAGGTAGTACCGTCTGAAAAACTCTATGGAACTCTGCTACAACAGTGGTAGCTAAATAGAAGACGTGGCAAAAAATAGGATTTTATTTTGATAGTCGGTAGCTTAAGGCGCCAACACAAAAATTCGAAAGCCTTCCCAACTTTATGAGGAAATAAGATCTGAGGCCAGACTCACATGGAAAAAGCTCAATATCTTCAAGATGATTTAGGACATGAGCAAACATAAAGTGATCAGAGAACAGCAGCGGTGAAGTAAAATATCGGAATAAAGTAGATAAGACCTTATCCGGGCTTATCTGACATATATGGAGCCCAGGCTGGCAAGAATTACCGATACTATGTCAGGGTCTTGGAAAAGAGATGCTGGCGAATGAGCCCTTAAGCCCCGAACGGGTTACTGGCTTCAATCTAATCGACCCCTCTAAATATATCTATAATATATCTGGCCCTCCAAGTTGGAGTTGGGGGTTGTACTACCGGTGCAACTGCCCGGCCATGAAAAAACTAAAAAAAAAGAAAAAACTACTGTTGACAGCCTCTGCAAACGTAAAAAGAACAGATGTCTCTTGCGTTTTATGTAGGTACCTGCCGTGAAGGCTTGAACCTACGGTGCGTCTTCGCACAAGATATCAAAACAATACGTTGATAAGCGCCCTTCGGGTAGTACTCATACAAGTACTACCACAAGTACCAGATTCGAAGTAGTGTGTAAGGCACAATTTCCCCTTTGGGAACCATAGTTCCGGGACAACCCGGAACCAGAATATAGCTTCCGGTCGAGCTTCGCAATCTTGCGGTTACTTCCACTTGGGCACCTCACTGTCCAGGACTGGCGGCCTTTCAACAATTTAAAAATTCCTATATTCTACCCGCTGACTGCTTACTGCGTCTTCTATTAATCGCTTCTTTTGCAAAACTACGGGTTCTTTCGAACCATACGGTTTCAGTGATAATTCCACTGATATCGTAGATCTCACCATTAAAGGTGATTCCCATAGCCTGCAAGTCCCTAATGTCAGCATAATTGGGACACTCACATAGGACATGAAGCCAGTCTTCATAGCTGGCTCCACATGAACCGTTCGCAACCCCGCTAAGCCTTCTCTTATGCAAGAATGCATTAAAAGAACCATACCCGGTCAACAAAAAACCCAGGCTGAGGGTAAAATTCCGTTCAGGAAATACTCTCATGTTTAGCACATCCCTTAGTAGGCTGTAAGTAACCCTGCCATTTTCGCTAGCATCCCATCTAGATTACCATCTAGATAGAACACATGCGTGTAGCAAGGCTTTACGCTGCTTCAGAAATAGGCCATCTACTTCTTCCGGGGAAACCCAATCTCGCCCATTTAGAGGGAGACCTTTTCTGATCTTGAAAGCAATACCACGACATCGGTTCGATATCCAGAGGTGGCACTCCTAGCAACACCTCCATTGCCTCTGTGGAGACAGTGTGTCACATAGGTAAACACCCAAGCAAGGCGACTCTTTGGCAAATCAAGATCCGCTTTTGACCATCCAGAGTCATAACCCTGTCGTACTATACCGTTGCTCCATATGTTACACAGACCACCTGTTGAGTCCCCAGTCAGATCGCAAAATGCTCCTTACCTGGCCTACAGCACTCAAAATGCGTTGTCTGCTTCGAACCAGGTTATGCCCAGATATGTGACCTCAGTCACACATCTAATGCTAACGCCGTTCACATGTATCGCAGGAGCCCGACTTCTTGTATTCAATTTGCCCTTGAGCTTCATTGAAACAGTCTTATCCTGCGACACACTTACCCCAACGCTTTCTCCCCATTCAGCAACGACTGATAGAGCTCTTTCTCCTAATACCTCGATTTGGGCCCTAGACTGGCCTTCAAGGATGAGGAGCAGATCATCTGCGTAGGCGCAGCACCCATAGAGCTCGTTTAATCGCCACAAGAGTGGATCCATCATCAGGTTGCAAATAAAAGGACCACAGATGAACCCTCTGGGGCAACCTCTCTCAACACTAATTGAGACGCTGTCTTGCGCATTTACCATACTCGCTTACTACCAACAACACCTGCATTGCCTCTGTGGAGGCAGTGTGGCACACAGACTCTATGGCAAGACAAGATCCGCTTACGGCCATCCACAGTTATAGCCCTGTCGTACCATACCGATGCTCAATATGTTGCACAAGCAACAAAAAGGCCATCATATATGACACGGACAATAAACGAAAAAAAAAACAACGAACTTCGGATCTGCACGTGGAATTCTAGGTCGCTTAATAAGACTAACGGAAGCCTTGGTTTACTGCAAAAGCAGAAGTTACCGCCATCAGAGAATTGCGATGGAATGGGCCGGACAAAAAGACTGTGAAGAACTGCGACTTCTACTACGGCGCCTAGTAACAATCCGTATTAATGCTAAAAATGTGGGCATTAGCCTTATATGCGCTCACGCCTTCACGAGCTTGGACAAGACCTACGAGCAATGACCTAGCTGTGACATTAAAACTATCCTCGGTGATTTTAATGCAAAGCTAGGAAGAGAGGACATCTTTGGAAAGTGTATCATGCATAACATGACCTCCGATAACCGATTCAGTCTAATCGACTTTGCAGAGAAACATTGCGGTTCGCACATCTCAACTTGGAGATCTCTGACCAATCAACCGTCAACCAGATTGACCCCATTGAGATCGACGCAACGGAATCCTCCAGTATTATGGAAGTCTGAACGTTCCGATGAGCCAACATCGACTCATTGTATCTAAGGTAAGGTTGCATATACCCCGAACATCGCAAGTGGAAGCTAATACGGCTACAATCGCAAGAGATCGCCAAATTCTTCTCCGATCGAATCCCCATTAATCTCTTAAAAGGTCCTGTGCCGCCATTATTAAGTTTCGAAGAGCAGTGGCAATATTGCCAAAAAGCCATCAGAAATGCCCCCGTTGACGTGCTGGTTTCACTTGGCCATCGCAACGAAACCCCTGGTTTGACGATGAGTGCCAGCAAGCACATGTAGCTAAGCAAGATCCAGAGAGCAGAAGAGAAGAGGCGAACAGTGGCTTCTCAGGAGGAAAACAAAGCGCGCGGTCAAGAAAATTGATAGATGCTACTTGTAATGGAACTTCTAAAGTCCTAGGTCATCGGATTGGGAGGGTACTTGCCACTATGGTGTTACTCGTTCCATGCCATTGAAAGCTATTAATTCAATTTAATTATGGTATGAAGCCCGAAAATTTTCAAAACATTGTATAGTGTACCTCCTAGCACTTCTTAGTCAGCGCCTTTCCTAAGTGTGGAACCACCCCACTACTATCGAGGACGACCTAGACTAACAATTCCGTCCACCCGACATGGATGAAGTAAAGATGGCCATATCTGCTGCTGCATCGGATTGCTTGAATGACGATATTTTCAAAGTGGCAGACTTGGTGAGGAGCCAACTCGTCTGTAAAATATGGTCGGACGAAAGGATTCTTGATGAATGGAAACTCAACATTATTTGTTTGATCCTCGAGAGAGGTGACCCTCTGAACTGCACCAACTAGATCATATCTGCTGTATTGTTTGAACACCTGCAACACTTTGTCAACAACCTGATTGGTCCACATCAGTGTGGGTTTAGCCCAGGAAAATCCACCAAATATTCACACTACAGCAGACTTTGGAAAAAACTCATGAGCTCGATCTTATGACCGCGTATGACAGCACCTATAGAATGACTCTTGCCAAACTGCTTCTTTAGGCTAAGAAGGCAATTGACTAGCAAAGCCTTCCATCGAACAACAAAGTGACCCCATACTCGTATAAAACTTTAATAATCCCAGCCCTGATCTATGGCGCAGAGGAATAGACTTTATCAGGAATGGATGAGGGTACTCTTGGCTGCATTGATAGGAAAACTCTTCGTCTGATTTTTGGTAAGTGGAGCAG
>CASBSA010000219.1:0-74436 GCA_949129095.1 Volucella bombylans | reverse complement strand
CCTATAATTTAGGTAGACTCTACGGAACATGTTTGTTTCAGTCTATTTCTAGGTGACGCGTGACCCCTTATCACCGTACCTACTAACTCCTGAAGTGCGATTCAATATAAAATATACACAAGGAAGAATCACAGTAGAACAAACAATTGGACTTTTAAAAAACCGTTTCAGATGCTTAATGGGAGCCCGAGAACTTCAATATATGCTGGAAAAAGTGACAAAAATAATCAACGTTTGCACTGCACTTCATAGTATTGCACTGTATCATGGAGTCGAATTAGATGAAGTACTAAGTACTGAAGAATAATTTTCATATGAAGACGAAAACACATTTGTCCTAAGTTCAGATGGAAGTACTGTTCGAAATTAGTTGTTAAATTTAATTTGAAATAAAAAGTTAATAATATTTATATACACAAAATTTTTTTTAGATACATTTTTCTTATTTCCCTTTTGCCACAAGCGAATTTTTCATCAATTTCTCCATCTGCCGTTAAATTTTCTCCTTAATTTTGTAAAAAAAATTAATTAATTTACACAAAAAAAAACATTTTAACAAATATAATTCAAAATATACTTACCTGTTTTCGCCGTTATCCATTTTTTTTCTTTGTTTACTCTCCTTGAAAGCAAAAGTCTATCACTATTTTCCGATAGAATTGACATTTCCATGGAATAGAAAAATATCAACAACAATAGAGACGCGCAATACCGATAATCGACTTTAATTCTACTGAGCTTTTGATATTTCTATCGAATAGAAAATCATCAACGCCAATAGAATTTCGCAATACCGATAATAGACTTTAATTCTATTCGACTTAATTTCTATCGCAAATAGGCTGTCGCAATAAGCCCCTTAGATTTCTGATGTTTTGGTGTAAGAAAAAGAGTTTGTTTGCACAAAATAAATTGGATAGAAAAGTCTGTTCACAATTAGTACCAGTAAGGTTGGAGGAAGTTATATCATCGAGACAATTTAAATCGGAATTCATTATTGGTTATTAATTAATTTTCTTTATCAACAGATAAATTTAAAATCATCAAAAGATTTTAATGCTACGATATTACTACCTTCAACTTTTTTCACCTCTTGTAGTTGTATTTCGTTAGATCATCATTGATATAAAGTAAAGTGCGTCTCTCTTTGCTGCTGCTGTTGTCGTTGTTCGCACGTGAGCAGATTTCGCTTTTTTTTTTCTTTTCCATCATAATCCGCTGTTTGAGAGCAAAGTCCGACAGTTCCATGCATATGATCGGCTTGCTTGATGTACCGCTGCTGTTTCCATTATTGTCGTTCTTTTTTTGCACATCCTTTATTGGTTGCACATTTATTAAATTGGCTGTCAGGTACTTCAACGCCCAGTGCATCTCTGAAGATACTCTGTGCAATGTTCTTTGCGTTGTTGTGGCTTACGACACATAAGCCAGAGATTTCAATGCAGTTATGGAGTGAATTTTGCTGTTGCCAATTTAGTCTATTTATTTTTGATTTCAATGTATTGTTCTCTTCACGAAGTGCAATAAGAGTTTTCAGGAATTCTTTATTTAAGTCTTCCAAATTGGAAAACTTCATGTAGATTTTTTTTTATAATTTTGTGATAACCGACACCACTTGACCTATCACCCGCTTCCGGCTTGAGGTTGATTTTTGGGACACTCTGTATACCATTTGACGTGCAAAGTGACCAGGTGGTTCAATTTGGTTTGGTTCTTCGTTGATCTTTTTCTTACTTGCCGTGATTGTAATTTTAAACCGGAGCCGAAGAGGGTAAGTTGAAAGATCTTCGTCTGAGTACAGCACATCTATCACAACGAAAAGGTTTTCCACTAATCTTCATGTATTGGATGTCCTGTTCACAGATCTACACTCACGTCCCGTGAAATAAGCCTTTGCAGTTATCACAAGACACTTTTAAGAGACAGTTTCTTTCTACTTTCTCGGAACAAACCGGACAATTCATGTTTGACTTGCGAACGTAAAGAAGCTTTCAAATAAGATGTGCAGCCCATGACACTCAGAAGAGTTAAGTCGCAGATAATGCCCAGATCACGATTAAAGAGACAGTGGAGACAAGATCGTTTTTAATGTAATAAGTTTTCGAGAGAATCTAATAGCATGACATTTTTTCACATTAAGCTCATAGAGACTATGTTGTCACCAAGTGTAGAAGTGATTTACGTGAGGTAACACCGATCGCTTTTAGTTTGAGGGGTATGACTTTTTGAGAGTTTTTGTCAAATGCTTTCCTGAAATCAGTAGCCACACTATCCACTTCCTTACTGTTTTCTAAAGCACATAGTGTATTAGAGACAAACTCCGTATGCTTTATGGTTGTAGATCTACACTTTAGAAATCACGTTGCTTAGAGGAGAGATACAATGGAAGAACATTGTATCGTAAATGATGCTCTCAATAAGCTTTGGTATGCAAGAAAGTTTAGCAATGGGTTTGTATTTAGAGACATTGCCCTTACACGCGCTAAGAGGGATGCTTATTACTAAGTTTTAGAAGTATTTGTATTGGTCTTAGGGCTAGTTTTAATATTATTCTTCTGTTGCTTATTCAATTTATTTGTTTGAAATAACTGTCCCTTCTCCAATTCGCTGGGGAGATTTTATTGCATTTCTCTGTGTTGATAGAAAGCTTCTTTTGGAATAAGACCTGCATCCAGGAAGCATCGGCATGATGAGGAGCGCCTTTGATAAGGAAGGTTGTGCAATCAACATTGCGCTCGTTACTTCTGGTTAATTTTTCAATCCTATTTTCCCATTCTGAAAGAGTCCAGGAAGTCCCGGGACGATTTATGGGGGCACTTCTGCAGGAGTCAGTAGGCCCGTTATCAGTGTAGTTGGCTGAAGAAGTGATGTTGGTGGCACAAGAGGTGCTGCAGTGGAGGCGGATACATTAATGGTGTGAAGATCAGCGTCGGTATCACGTAATCAATTCAGAATTGAAGTATTACAAACCGACTGCATACAGCCTTGGTTGATATCAGACAAAGTGCCGATTTCGCTAGCTACTGACTTCATCTCATCGACTATGTCACCGACCGTTTTCCAGGTTGCTGGCAGGTCTTTGCTGACCCCACCGATTTTAACTAGCACTATATTGATTATTGGCAAAAAGGCAGGAACCGAATAGTTTTGGAAGAAAAGTTCAAGGTTGATTCCATCGTTGCCTTATTTGTGTTTGAATTTCGAAAGGCCACAAGTAGGTCGTTTCTGAGCTCTTTATTGTTAACGCGTCTGATGAGTCAATCATAGTACTGAGTTCATCAACACTTTTAACGACCAAATCGAACTTCGACATTTGATCTCCCATTTTTTTGTTTTGCATGGAAATGTCTAGGATGTCTAGGAAGACACTCGTATATTCTTTTTTAAGCCAATGCAAGTTGAGTGGAAAGAATTAGAACAAATTCCGCTGCAGGTGACCCATTCGGTTTCATCGGAAACACAATTAGCGTAACACTTTCAGCTCAGCAAAAAAAGTGTAAAGTAGTCACTACACATGGTAAACGAAGTTGCTTAAGATTATGACATCGGCGAATGTTCCACTAAAAAAAGAAAAAAAAAAAACCTGGCGGAGTAAATACAAAACACGACTTGCGTGGAGGTAAACGAATAACTGTTTTTATATGAGTGGAATCGGTAGGTACAAATTAGGGCACAAGCTTCTGTATTGATTACAAGGGAGATCCGTAAAACATTAGCACTAAGGAAATTTATATTTGATACAGCAAAACCTTACAATACATTAATAAAATAGTCTTTCACAAAGCAGCCAACACATTCTGCTGCATAGTTTTCGTTGGTCTTTGCAAAAAAACCCTATAACCGGCCAACCTATAGTCGTTAATTTCAGATTTATATGTACATACAATATATCCAAATCTCAGATACGAAAACAAAATCAGGAAAGCATTTAAGGGGTTACATACGTTTCTCCGCTCAAAAAAATCATTTTTTTTGCATGAAAGAATTCTATATTCTTTTGCAATTCAAATGACGCAAGAATTTTTGAAAAATTCCAATAATTAAGAAAGTTATGACCGTTAGACGTTGGACCGGAGCGGAGCGCTCATTAGGGACATGAGCAGCTGCGTGCCTGCTCTGCCTTTCTACCTTTGAAGATTTTTTTAAGATTTAAACCTTGTATAAGAATATTAGAATTCAGAATATTCAGAATATTGCTTTCGAAGCCACTCAGGCAAGGCACACTGCAGATTTTGCATTTCGTTTGCGTTTTTCTCAAAACAGTGTTTTCCGAGCCGGTACCAGAAATATCTCTTAAACCACTCGACCGATTTGAATGCCATTTCGCACGGATATTCTTAATACCATTATCTAGTCTCCTACGTAGGATTTTTTTGATATCTTAATTTTTAGATTTGTTATAAATAAAAATGTGACTCGTGTTTTAGTCAAAAACAGCCTCGAACGTTCAAAAAGCTGCCATTTGGTAAAAAATGAAAATTTTTGAAAACGGCTATGATAGAAACTAGTATTATCCATCTACTTTAACAATTTTTTTTTTGTTTCAAATGAAACCTACCAGAGATATTCCTGGTACCGCCCAGCACGTTTTTGAAGAGATGTTTCCGGATATAGGCGAAATGTATACTTTATAATTGTTTTTCTTCAATTGTCAATAACGTTTTGTATTTGTCAATGAATACTTTACACAATGTATATTTTACTTTGTAGCGTTAGCCTTTTTGCAAAAAAAAAAAAGGAAATAAATATTTAGTTTGTGGTGTTCTGTTTGTGTCCCCTCACTGTACCAAATCCAATAAATTTACCCCTTTTTAAAAACAGACCTTTTCCCCTCCCAATCTATCAATTGGTCCTACTAATCTCTCTTTCCGAACTTACAACAAAACCTAACTCTATCAAACGTCCCACTATTTTCGAATTCCCTCATTCCACTTTCTTCGTAGGCTCACTCTCTCCCTGTGTTCTTGTTACTATGGTGTATATGGTTGTGTTGACCAATGTAAATAAATCCAGGAGGAGGTGGTGGAAAGCTTAGCTAAGGAGATAGATCGTGTGGGAGGTAGTTAATTATAGGTAAAAGTTTAGGCATGAACCCACAGTTGAGAGCCAGAAATTAGAATGGGGAATAAAGATAGACAAATAAGAAATAAAAGAAATAAGAGCTTAAGAAGAGAAGTAGTTAGGAAGGTCAATGACATTAAGTGGAAAATCAGCTGATCATCTTTCGATGCCGACCAGCCGTTGTAGAGTGGGTATCAGAAGATTACAACGGTAAGGTCGTGCGATTTTCAAGTGTAGTGGGGAGATTCGTGATAGCCGGGCAGAAGGTCGTGGGATTTTATTCTGGGAGGTTGGTTCGAGACTTCTGATCAATACAGTCGGCATTGTCGATCGTGGTATTTTTTTTAATTCTATTTTTTTTGAGTTTGTTTTTCGGGAGACCTGTTTTGTACGACAAAGTTCTTCCAACAAAGAAAAAAAAAAAAGAGTCCTAGCTCTATTGGAAACAGTGCGCGTAAAAAGAAAAAGTTTTCGGACTTTACGTACATATACGCGGACGTATTGTGTGCCGCTGAATTTGTAAATTAAAAAATTAGGAAAGTTCAGAACTTGGAATTGGTCGGGAGTTTGTGTTTGTTTTTTTTTAAAGCTGCAAAACGCATCCGCCGGATAAGGCGTTACAAAAAAAATAAAAAGGAGAGGGTCATTAGACCGGAACCTCCCCCATCCCCCTTGTGCACCCACGCATTGAAGTGATCCTCCCCGGGAGGCTCAAATAGCCCAACGGGTGAGCAGTGCTGTTTTTTTTTTACGAACATCCATAGTTACATCGCCTGCAAGAGGTGCTCCGCGGGATACCCACAACAACAATTGCAACAAAAATCCACACAAAAAAAAAACAAAAGGTGGAATCAGTGAAATACAGTGAAAAAAAATAAATAAATATAAGTACAAGAAAATAAGTACATATGTACATATACATATATATTACAAATAAAATATATAAATAAAATATAAGATCTGAATTTTGTGAATAAGTGTAATATAGAGATCATGATGAGCTTAGATAAATACAATATATTAAGATATATGGTAGAATTGTTTTGATTTATTAAATTGTGTAGAGTAAGATTAGGGTTTAGAGGGATTTGAAATGCGGTAAGTCCCATGTAAGTTTTTCGGCTAGAATGAGAGTAGTCTTAGTAATTAGAAAATAAAATAAAATTCAACAAAGCAACTTATAAAAATTATCAAGAATTATATGCAAATTTTTTTTTTTAATAAATATGGAAAGAATTACGAGTATGTGGTGAAATTAGTTCTTCTGTTTTAATGAGGGAGTAAAACCGTTGTCGCAAGTGGTGTGTGGATGGGGGGACCGACCGTCCTTCGATAGGGTGACTGTGATCGGACGTGACGCAAAAACGATGACGACATAACAAATATGACGTGACTGACTTTCCGCTGATTGTTTTTGTTACAGGTGGCAACTGGGAGGGATTTCGTTTAGGGGCTACCATTCACAGATGTGGCCAGAATGGTAGCAATTGGTCGCATCCAAGTGCGATAAGGGCGAGTTGGCCATCCTCAGCCAACAACACTCGGCTTATTTCAGGTCGTAACGAGCTGTCATCGCTGTGTGACCCTGGGACAAATTAATCTGTGTAGGATACCTAGGGTTAAATTAGTTATAGGTTTAGTTATAATTCGTTAAAATTAATTTCGGTATTTAGGGTTTAGGTTAGTGTAGGATTAGTTAGTTTTAAGTGCGAAAGTCCTGGTCTTGCACAGTGGTGATGGCACACAGATGTGATCCTGCTGTTTCTTTTCTTCTTTTTTTTCTATCATCTTTCTCTCCTCCTATCTTTTAAGTCCGTCCGTAAAATAAAGTAGCATTCTCCAGGCTATCTTTGTTTTCTCTTTTTTTATATAATTCGGCACGAAACAAAAAGGTAAGTTGAGTTGCGATGCACGGGGTAGTGGCAAGAACCAACCCAACCCGACGAGCTAGAGCCGAGCAACCGCGAGCGTGCCACTGCCAACTACTCCTGCATCATGGATGCCTCCGTGGCCAACTGACTCCTTACAACTTTTTTATATTAATTTAATATCGTAGTGAAAAAAAATCTTGAAAAACGCTCCGTTTTTGAGCGGAGAAACGTGTGTAACCCCTTAAAAGAGTTAAGGTGACAGACAAGAAATTCAAAGTTCTCTCTCAAGCTTATAATATTCTGTTGTATGAGTAATAGTTTGTGTTGACAATAAAACTTGTTTGTAAGCAATAATACACTACATGACTTACAAAAAAAGGTTCAAAAATAGAAAAATCGTCAAAATTATCACTTTCGTCATTCGTTTGTAGTAAAGTGATAAAAAGGGAAAAAGCACTACAATAGTGGGACGTCATCGAAAGACTTAATTGTGATAATTTTTCCAATTTTAACCTTTCTTAAAAGTATTTGGTTTTCTTTGTACCATAAATATTTGTAACCGTTCGTTTTCTTCGCCTCTTTCGCCAGCATAAACAAAGGCCGTGTAAATGTCACTGCCCTTGCTGCTGCCAGTGTTGTTTTTGCTGCTGTGCTCCAAGATTGCCAATTTTGCTTTCAGTTCAGCATTATCTGTACAAAGTTCATTGACTGTTCTCAGAAATTCCTTATTTATTTCTTCCATTTGTGAGCTACTTGTCTTCTTCTGCATAATTTAGTGGAGCGCCGCGCCGTCTGCAACGAGATGCTCATTGTCGTTTGTTTTGGTTTTCGCATTTGAAACTTATGTGTTATTCTTTGCCTTCAGCGCGCGTGTTGTTGTTTAGTACAGACATTACAAGAGATCGGCGTCTAAGTACTGAGCACTTGTCGCATCGAAAAGTTTTTACCAGGTTTCTGGTAGTAAACCAGTAGTAAACCAAGTTTACAGGTAGTAAACCATGTTCATATCTTTGTTCCCTTATGTCGTATATCCACTATACGTCCATTCAGATCCCAAGTCACGTAGCAGACTACAGTTTATCCCACAGAGGGTGGCCGTAACACATATCAGCTCTTTGTGTATCTTCTTTCGTACATATATCGGTCATTTGCAGTATGTGCATACATTTTCTGAATAAATAAGAAGAAGACTTTTCGAATATTGAAATCAGCCTTAATTAACCAATTTTAACCATCATCGGTCGTAAAAACAGGACGTGTCTTTGGGAAAGGGTAAAAGCTATCTACAAATATTCATATGCATCTTATCAACGACAAACAAAAATCCCACCTAAGGTTTGCATGATATCGATTTACCACTTATCTACATATGAAATCTATTTACCTACTCTCATTTGCGTGTATGTAACGTATCGATTTCCAAAGACCCATATTCAATGGAAAACTAGGTGATCTCTGAGCTGCCTTTTACCCAGGAAAGGACGAAAGCAAACAGCAAATAAAATAAAGCATTCACAAAAGAAGAAAAAAATCTAACCAATGTTTTGAATTGTTGAAAGAAAATCAAGGTTCAGCCGTAAACGGTATTTCGAAATCTCAAAAGCCCTTTTCGGTTTATTTTTCTTTGAATCCGTACTTTCGTGAAAGAATTTCAGCCAGTTTCGCACCTGAGAAAACTTTCAAAACAATACGGAACAAGCTGTTATCCGTACACCTATTTGGGTACCCCCAGATATCCCAGTCACTTCCTGTACCCCCAGAACGTCGGGTATTGAAATGTGAATAACGTTACTACGAACCCCATTACTACTTTAGATTACCTTTACTCAGGGTATTGTTTCCTTATTTTGTGGTATCTAACAAAGGGAACTGAGTAAAGGGATGACATTCCTGAGGTTAAGATGGTTGTGGTATAAGGTTTTATTTAAATAAAGGTTAGAAATGGGGTTAGATATGTATGATGGCGGCGACAAAGAATTTACGAATACTGATTGTCCCGCTGAAATACGAGTACTCAAAAATGAAGTTTTTTTGACACAAATATACAGAGTGTAGTTCAACGTGTTGGTAGGTGCAGGTAAACCATAAACCCTTCCTGGCAAGAAGATTAAGGTAAGGGTTCTATTTTCGACATCGAGGGCGCTGGTTTTGTATCGCATATGTACATACAATATATGTTAATATGGTATGTGTTTTCCTGATGGCATGGTGGGTATTATGTTGATCCTTTCTGACAATGGCGTAATTGTGGAAATAAATTGCATCAAAATTGACGTTGGAATGCTCTTTTATTTGAATGCTACGTATAGCCTTCACCAATTTCAGACATTGAAAATATATTCCAAGTTTTCCGTGAGTAGGTTGTTTCATTGTTCAGCAACATGAAGGAAATACAAAAGCAAAAAAAAATCATTGTTCTCATAGCGGAAGGGGATAATATTGAGGAACTAGTAAACAGTAACAAAGGATATCGATTATTTATGGGCTTGTTTAGAAACGCTATTTTCTTGGCATTGATATATAATAAAACCTAGATGCCTCTTATAGTGTACATAAATGCAATCGTCGATCTGTAGAACATTTTTCAGGGAAACTTTCAACTAACCACACATACGAGTATTTAGCTACTCTAATATATCTCGTGCCAAGACAAAGTGTAGATACTCGTATCCAGCGGAATCAGGTGTATGAACCATAAAACTGTTCCATATTTTGAATCAATGCACACGCCAATATGGAGACGTCTAAAGAATTATGACCTGGTAAATCAATCAAACGAAGGCTATCAGTACGAGAATATACATACATATGTCGATAAGCACATTCGGCATAATAAGTCAACACAGAGAGTACGCTGTGCGTTAATGGCTTGTGTAATATTGCCACAGTTTCCTCCTCTACTTGTTAAAGGCAACTTAGTGGGGAGAAATTATATTTAAAAGCTCCTTCAATTAGCGGGGAAAGTACCGGTAAAAATACTTCCACGCTGTCTCATCAGCATGCATCCTCTACCGTTGCTAAGACACCCGATAAAGCAACTATCTGTTAAAAAATCAAGATACATCGACAAGTAGTCCAAGCGTTTCGATCAAAATGCGGTGTTTTCATTTAACACAATTAAAGATAGCGAAGTCGTTTTAACACAAAGGGGGCTGAAGACTACAAGAACTACCTAGCTACCAAACCTGGCCCAGCACCAACAGCAAATATGAAGCGGAATCGGTTCCAAGTAGAATCTGCACATTCCAGTAAATGCTGCAAGGTTAAGAGCAGCCCTTGCAAAAAAAAAGCATTCCACTCAGCAGTACATTGCCCACCAAAATGGCAGAGATGATCTCCAAGTTACGTTTGCGGACGAGTATTTTAAAAGCAATAACACTTTAAATAGCGTGGGGATAGATATACGAGTAGAAGCCAAACTGTCTCAAATGGTCCTAGATCATTTGCCCTGCTCCTCTTCGACTCAGCCAAAGTCGTAAGGCGATGTAGGTTCATCGAATACGAGAACAGGTTTTCAAAGGACTTTCTTTTCAAATGCGTTATTAGGGTAAGCAAATAAGGTCCCTAAAAGACCTAAGGCCGGTACTCTAATATATCCTCTTGAACAACGTAACATTTTTTCATTGCGTCAAGCTACATAACGCAGTGGATCTGCGTTATAGAGTTTCTTTAGTGCTTCTTCGCGAGGCCTTTTACTTACCCACTTAGATTGAAGAAACGGTGATTGGCAAGTGTAAATCTTCGTTTGATTTATAATGAGATATCTTTATCAAATTTAATAACGGAGACAAGGTATATAAAGTCCCTTAGAACCTCAAAGTTATTGCTGTTCACTGTGACAGTCTATCCGATTTCTAAATGTTGTATGTGCCCATATTGTGACATCATATTTGTACAGGGTCTTCCAATAGAGACTTCCGCACTTTGACAGTTGATAGCTGCCATATTGTTGAAGCTACATCTGTCAAATTGGCTGTCATTTATTCAGTTTTGAATTGTACAAGTAAGATTTTGCCAAATCACCACGGACGGACATAGTGTTCAACAACACATGCAAATGATAAAGTTGTTTTATCAAAATGGGTGTTCTGTTCGGGCAACGTTCCATGCGCTTCGCCTATTTTACGGCCGCCAAAATCGTCCTACCGAGAGGACTATTCGCAGTATGGTGGATAAATTTGATTCCACTGGTTCAGTAAACGATAAAACAAAACCCGTACGTCGACGAAATGCAAGATTTGCCGAAAACATCTCCGCTGTCCATGAGATTCAGGAGAATCCGAGGCAGTCGATTTCGCGTCGTTCACAATAACTCGGCATTTCGCATACCACAACTTGGCGAATTCTGCGTCGTAACTTAGGCCTGAACCTGTACAAAATTTAGCTGATATTGGAGTTGAAGTTAAACGACCAAAGACAATGACGTGTGTTCGCTGAATGGGCTCTGGAGCAGTTGGAAACTGACCTTAATTTTCATCGAAAAATCATCTTCAGCGATGAGGCCCATTTCTGGATGAGTGGGTACGTCAATTAACAAAATTGTCCAATTTGGGACGATACCAATCCACATGAGATCCAAGAGCGTCTAATGCATCCCCAAAAAGTCACTGGTTGGTGTGAATATTGTGCTGGCGGCGTCATCGGTACATATTTCTTTGAGAACGACATTAACGGCAAGCGCTATAGGTCGATGATTACCAATTTCTTTTGGCCTGAATTGGATGATACGGACACCAACGAAATGTGTTTTCAACAGGACGGCGATACCTGCCACACAGCTCACGCCACATTGGAAATTCTGTACGAGCGATTCCAGGATATGGTCCCCTCATGTGTTGGTGATGTGAACTGGCCACTGAGATCGTGCGATTTTACCCCGTTAGAGTTTTTCTTGTGGGGTTTTCTGAAGTCACAGGTCTATGCGAATAAGCCACAGTGACCCTCAAAGCCAACATAACCCATGCCATCGGTCAAATTGAACCTGATTTATGCGCCAGAGTCATAAAAATTGGAAATTTCGGATGCACGCCACCCAGAGAAGCCGCAGCGGACATTTGAACGATGTCATATTCCATACATAATGGCATCGATAGGACTTTCAAACGAATAAAAAATGTCGATGATATCTCACACACACACTTTGTTTTATTTAAATATAAAGATAGGAAGCGCTTAATGAAAGACCCTTTACTTAGTTTTGACCTCATGCAAGACTAGTTCCGTTTTTGCCATTCGTGTTGCAATACTTACCAGAGCACCAGTGACAGTGGAAAATTTTCTAACGTATGATCTTGATGATACAGCATTACCTGTGCCATCAAGTAATGCTCGGGGTAATGTCTCGGAGAGAGTTTTTATGGCCTTTATAGTGCAGCGAGCGTTCTTCATCGTCGTCCTGAACAATCTGACTAGCTTAACAGAGAAACCAAGGCTAGACTTGAATCTATATAGCTCGTCTGAGCTAGGTGGTGGTGTGTATCGATTTTGACTCGTTGGGTTGTTTTTCGGAGTATATGCCGTAGTGTGAATATTTGGTCGATTGTGGACTTACCAGACCAGACATTCATAGGGGACAATCAGATCGTTGATAAATGACTTCATGTGTTCACACAAGATGGCAAAAAGCATTTTATATACGACGTTAATGACACTTATGTTTCTATAATAAAGATGGTTTCAATTCTTGTGGATCGGGCAATAGGTTTCATTCTTCAGGCATACTTTCTCACTTTCTGCCAACCAAATCTTGAAAATGAGTTTTTTCATGCTTGGCAGAGAACCAAGTTATCTCCCTCTGCTTTAAATAGCTCGGCAGATAGGCCCTCTGGTCCAGAAGCCTTGTTATACTTGTATTTCGCAATCATTACTTCATTTTGGTAGGATGGACGGATCTCTTGACCTCCAACATCCACGTTGAATGGTTCTTTCTGCTTGATTACGTTATTGGGGTTGTCCTCGTAATAAAAACATGTGGCGTCAAAACAAAAAAAAAACGTAAATTATATAAACCATATAGAGCTCTTCTGAGGTCCTAACGTAGGTTGTCAATATGCTTATCTCAAATTAAGCGACTATCGATTATCACCCCGAAGTCGATACTTGTAGTTTTCGACGACTTCTAGGTTGCTTCGATAACGAACTTGAACATGCTGCATTTTTGAGAAATATATTATTAGTTGTAATTGTATGCATCATTTTAGAGGCATTGATAACCAGTGCATTATAGTGCTAGTACAAATTAACTGCTCATGTAAACTTACTTTGCATCAACGAAGTAGCCGTATGGAGACATCTATTTCAAAAGACCATTGCTGTGTCATCTTCTTAGGCGAAAGGAATACTATTTTTGAAAACACATAACACTTCGATTGTATAGCGAATGAGTAATAATGGTCACAATTTTGATCCCTGTGGAACTCCGTGTTTTGCCTTTCTATGACTAAAGTTCTTATCGATTTTCACTCAAAAGGTCCTGAAGTTCAGATAATTGCGTAAGTTACTTAGTGCACCGAAGGTTTTCATGATTTAACGTGTCAAAAGTTTTACTGAAATACAAAACATCAATAAGAGCAGAACACGATGATTGTCGTTTAAGCTCTCATAAACCATATTGGCGAATTCACCCAAAAGATTTCCTGTTAATTTCTACTACTGCCAAAAATGATATTGGTCTGTAGTTGTTAATATTTTTTCTAGAGCCTTCTTTATGAATTGGACGCACCACAGCGGTCTTGAACATTTGGTGATCTTTATTTAGGTTTATAATTCTTGCAACTTACTGACATGAGCTTAAAAGTCACTGGCTCTTACGTTATCGCCCTCTAGAGGCTTATTGATAGCGAGATGCTTACGGAAATTATGTACCACTTCAGCATCAGTTTCTTCAATGTAGATTGAAGCAGGAATTGAAGTACTAATATGTATGAAACGAAATAATTTCATCACAAGTACAAGTATGTATGTAAAATTTGACTTGTTTTTTCTGCAAAACTTCAGCAAATAGCAATGTAGCAAATTTATTTCTCGAAACGTTTAAATATTTCTTCGAAGCAAAATTGTTAGAAGTTATTCGTCGACACTGGCTTTTTGTCTTCCAATTATTTCTATTTAGAGGCCATCTCTTCTTTTTTCTTTCTGTCGGACCAGATCACTCAGACAAAGGGCTAGCCCATTGTGCTCTTTGTAAGTTCGTTCTAATGAAATCTTTCAGTCTGACGATGAAAGATGAGTAAGCGCTTCAGTT
The DNA here is from genome assembly GCA_949129095.1 of Volucella bombylans. NCBI lineage: Eukaryota > Metazoa > Arthropoda > Insecta > Diptera > Syrphidae > Volucella > Volucella bombylans. The sequence goes on along the minus strand of CASBSA010000219.1, from coordinate 60,261 downwards.
ATAAGGTGCCAGTGCCAGCCTACAGTACTAAAACCCAGCGCCGATTACCTGCAATCTGATGCGAGCGTAAGCCGGACATTCACATAGATAGTGTTCCGCGGTGTCTTAATCACAGTTGTGTCACCAACTGTCAGTGGAAGCCTTAACCGAGGACGCAGGTTGACCCATCGTTGGTTCAGGTCTTGAAAAACTCTCTGAACCTTGTCTGACAAGTTCATCGGCGATCTCATTTCCCGCGATCCCATTGTGACCTGGGATCCAGACAAGAGTCACTGAGTTTAGCCTTCCGTCTGCGTTCAATGATCTCTTGCATTTTTGAACGAGCTTGGAAGTGGTAAGAGGGTTCAGAAAAGATCTAAGCGCAGTCTCTTTATTTATTTTATTTATTTATTTATTAAAACAATTCTTTGTACAAGTAAGATATAATCGTATGTTTAATTGTACAAGCTAAGCTTATATTACATTATAAAAAGTTTAGATACCAAAAGAAAAAAAACATTCAAATAAGTAAAGATAGATAAAAGTAAAACTTAAAGTAGAAAGGAGAAAAAGGAAGATAGAGGAAAGGTGGAAAACGAAATAGGTAAGAGTAATAAAATTCCATCAGTAAATTTGTGCATAGTATTCAAAAGTTTTTCTAGTAAAAGTAGTTGTGTTATTTGCTCGTATATACAAGGGTAGCTCATCCCAAAGATGAATCGCATGTATATAAAATTGTCGGCTTGTAATTACTCGTAAATATTTATGTCTGGATGGAATTATTTTCATTGTTCTTGCATTAGTCGCGAACTTAATTTTTTAAAATGGTAATCCGCTTGTTTGGTTGTTATAATTTTGAGAAATAGTTTAATGGATCTGTAGTTCATAAGAGCTGATAGTGAACAGCCTCTTATTTTTTTCGAATATTCGGAAATGTGGTCAGACCTTTTTATATTAAAAATATATCTCGCGCAGCTATTGTATGCCAGGATAAGTTTCTATTTGGATGTCCGAATATTTTTCACATCCATAAAGAAATAACGGTAAAATGAACGATTTGACAGGCTTAAGTTTAACATTTGTGGGAAGATACTTTGTCGTGGGGCTTAGACCACGTAGAGCACCATAAATTTTTGATATAACTTTGTTTACGTGAAAATTCCAATTCAAGTTATTAGTATATCCCAAGATTTTTTATATTGTCAACATACTCAACAGTTGTATCATTAAGAATTATTTGAGTGAATACTACAGCATTTTTGCTTCGATTAATTATCATAGCTCTAGTTTTAGTAGGATTGAGATTAAGTCCATTATTTAAAGACCAGGTCTGAATTTCTTTTATCATTCGATCAATATTATTAAATCCTTGGTTTTTGAATGATTTCGGGAATAACAAATATATTTGGACATCATCAGCATATATATGATGTTCGCAGGTCGTAAAACATTTAGATATGTCGTTTATAAAGCATGAAAATAACAAAGGACCCAGGACAGAACTTTGAGGGACACCTGAAGAGACTTGTAGATGCGAAAAACATCTATTACCGACGCATACATATTGGGACCAATCTGATAAATATGAACTCATTAAATTGCCGATGGAGCTTTCAAAGAAAAATTGTCTTTCCAGCTTTTTCAATAATAACGAATAGAATAGAATAGACGAATAGAAAAATCAAGAGAGCGAAAAAATTACTTCTTGCTGCTGGCCGGTGGTAGAAGGGACGGTCTAAAAATCAAGTGGATTGCAGTTATTTTAAACAAACTTTCTGTTAAGCACACTTCAGTCTCATCTCCCGAACGTTCTTCCAAAATTTCGAGGTAGAATCGGCGGAGTTGAATTTGTTCTGGTAAAAAGACTTTTTCTTATTTCGAATCAGAAGGGTAACTGCGTAAAGAAGATTTCGTATACTAATAAGACTTAGGGCTTCTGATGTTAGTCTGTATTCATCTTTTTTAGAAACTTTTTTTTTATTGGTACATGTTTGTCAAACAAATAATAAACAAAATTATAAAAATGTTCGAGTTGAATATTTATTACATTAATTGCTGTATATATTAGTGTCCAATACAAACTCCTACTATCCTACAAGCAATGCATTTAAATTAATTTTTGAAAAGTTATACGACCATTCTTCACCTTGATTTACATTTACTGGAAATGCATTTACGTTCAAGTATTTCAAATCATAGTGTGAAAAAGCAGGTGCAAGAAGTTGGTCGTAGTGTAATATGGAATCAGGATTAGACACAATAAATACATATAAGAGCGAGGGCCGTCTGTTAGGAGCAAAATGAGTTGGTTGATCATAATTCGCGAAATGTAAATTAAAAGATTCTACCATATCAACGAATTGTTTATTTTTTCCTTCCAGGATATTTAAATTAAGGTCTCCGCAAAGTAAAACTTTCGCATAAAGTGGAGACAATTCCTCTAACAAAACTCTTATATAAGAGCAGTTTGTTGTGTTTGGTGCCATGTATATGCATCCAATCAATATTTTGTCAAAAGTATGTGTGATTTCGACAAAAATGTACTCTTTGGCTGTCGCTAGATGCAAATGCTTCGCCCACTCCACCGATTTTCTGCAATATAGTTTGCTGCCATCAGGATTTCACTTTACTAACGTGAAGTGAAATCTAACATCGTCGCCCTCCAGAAAAACACCAGCGCCACATATTATATTGGTTTTGCAGCCGTCCGTGGAGACCCGACTGCATTCCTTTCCTGGCCTAGATTATGGCCGAAACCAGAAACCAGTCTCGGGCACACGAAAAGTCGATTTCGTAGTTTTTCCGCAACAGGAGTTCTGGTGTCATTGTATCGGATGACATGTCCACAAGACCAGAGTCGTAAGACAGCCGACGTGCAGGGCCATCAAAGCTCCAGTGCGTGTTGCACCAAGAACTACTTCTTTTTAAATGAAAGATAGCTTTGGAAGTGCAGCCCATCATATGAATATCAAGGGGAGAGAGATTCATCAATGTGTCTAGAACGGAGCCAGGAGTGCTGGGGAAAGCCCCCATGCCTCCGAAACAAATAGTTCTTTGGAGTCTCGTAAAAGCAGCAGTCACGTATTCTGGCGAGAGTCTATTCCACCAAACAACCGACGCATAGGATATAAAAGGACCCTTTTCGGTGAGAGGCCGCATGTTTTACCGATCGTTCCTCTGTACTGCCACAAGGCCGACAGCGCCTTAGATGGCTTCGACGTAACATGTTTAGGCCAGAGAAATTTGTTATCTAGGATGACAGCCAAATATTTAGCTTCTTTGGAGAATAAGAAGGTGATGCTTTTAAGCAACAGATGAGGCAGACATCTCTTCTCATACGTCATTCAGACGTTTGTTTCGTTATGCTCCGTGTAATTTTTGTTGATGTCTTGTAAATGTCAACATCAACATCTGTTTCGTTCGGAAGTGACTCCAAATCTGTAGTAATAATGTATGCGGTGACCTTTCTTTTGTATTTCACGTATAAGAGATTTGGTAGTTCTTTTCTTTATTACTATATTGATTATTCGTGAGTTCGTAGTATAAAAGGGGAAATGATCCGACAAGCCAAATATTCAATAACAGCGAAATGCATTTCTATCGAGCACCTCGAATTACGTATCGGAATGTGATCTAATAGGGTTGATGTTCCCCTATTCAAATCGACCCTAGTATTGTTCCTAATCACATTGATCAACCCATTCGATGATGGAATCCCTAGATAATCCATTATGTGGTTTGTATCGCAGCCATTAACATTGGCATTTATATCACCCATTGTTATTATATTGTCGCTTATTCCATGTTGTGCCAAGTTACATATTTTTAAACTCGTGGTCTATAAATACCACAAATGTATTTGCTTTCACTTGGGATACTTATTTGTAAACTCTCATAGGAAGCAGTAACTAACTCAATGGGATCAAAATCAATATTGCTTGTTGGTGTTTTGCATTGTTTTCAGCCTGAGGGAACGACTTTCGTGCGCTTGTTTGACAAATTGTGATTTGCAGACTTTAGAAGAAATAGATGAAATTATTGCTGATTGTTCGGGTTTCTTTTGTTGTCGATCGGTATATCCGGGTAATAGAGTATAAAGTTCTGTACTAATTGCTGTACCAATTCCCTTTACAATTTCTTCATTTCATTTCATTTCAACACTGGTTTTCAATAATTGCTTTGTGATTGTATGTCTTCTAAGACTTTTTCTTTTTTCTATCTTCAAGAATATACCATGAAGGTATATGCATAAGTGATACCTCAAAGAGAAGCCACACTCAAGGACTTTCAATAGAGATAAAAACATTACAATACACTAAGAAGTTTTGAAGATATCAATTTTTAAAAAAAATTATTTCAAAAAAATTGGTACATAATATCAAGGTTAGGTTTTTGTTTTACTGTATTTCGAAACCTCACTTCCAGACGGTACCACACATCCTGTATTTTCTGCAACATATATTACTTAATATTGTACAAACGATTTATTTGTCTAGAAGGGACATTCATCCACTATGGGATTGTGTGCAGAAAGAAAGACACAAGATCATCAATAGCATTTTGATATAATTGACACCTTCAGGACTCCATTCCAGTGCCCATACTTCAGCACAATTTCTCTGTTAGCGTGGTGCATTCAAAGTGTAATTTGCGTGTCCACTTCACGCATACAGCAAAATCGCCCTCGTTCCGGAGACTATCATCGCAATGGCCACATACATTCATTGCTCATTGAGAGGGGAAGGATGAGGAAAAAATTAAAAGGGTGTTGAAAATAGCACATGCTATGTTATTGCCTCTGAATTCTCCGTATTATACGGCATTACACTGCATTACACGGCGTTCCACGGAAGAGTGCCCTGAGAGGAATCGACGTAGGTTGAGATGTTTAAAATCATCTCAATTCCGACTCAATGTGGGATTCGCGCTTTTTCAGTAGATAACCCGAGCAAAAACGATGATAATAAATGAAAATAAATACAAAGCGCAAAAGAATGAAACGTTAACTCTAGCTTAATTGATTAAAAAAAAATACTTAGCACCGAACCCGCAACAACGCTGGCGTACGAGCAATAACCGCGAATCAAAGACGAACGATTTCAATCGCACCACTAATATTACATTTTCTTTAGTTTCGTAGTGGCAGTTGTTGATTTATCGTCAACTACTCATCTTACTTGATTTTCGTTAACTGAAAAAATGAATGTCTTTCGAGCGATGATAATAAGAGCCGAATACCTTCGATAGTTGTTTTACTGCATTTGGTCTATTCAGCGTTTGAGTATTCCATGTGCAGACTCGAACTTCATTGTTGCAAATGAAGTCATTATCCAAAGCTTTTGATTGCTTTGCAGACAGTTTTTTACATGGACGTAAGTCCCAAGTCCCAGACTGAAGAACCAGCCCCTTTTATGACCAGCTTGGCGAACGGGGCCGGATATTTCGGGGTCAGTCACCCACTTCATGTGTACGAGAGCTACCGTTGAACCATTAAGGCTTCATCCGCCACCATCTCTCCTTCAGCACCTTGACTAATGCTGAAAACACTTATAGCCTTTGCAATACTTACTTACTTAAGGTGGCGTCTCCAGCCGGCTCGATCTTTAGCTAGCTGCCTCCAGTTTCCACTTCCGTGCACCAAATGAGTCGCGGTCTTTTTCTACTGCGTTGTCCCTCGGGGACGGATTGAAGATTTGACAAATCGGAGCATTGGTATCCATCCGTTCTACATGGCCCAGCCACCTCATACGTTGGACCTTCACTCTTCCTGGCTAAGCCGATATCGCTGTACAGCCCGTACAGTTCGCCGTTGTATCTTCTCCTCCACTCACCGTTTACGCAGACGGGACAAAATCACTCGAAGAATTTTCCTCACAAAACTGCCAGGAGGACCCTCATCTATTTTTGATAAAGTCCATGCATCGCCATAGAGCAGGACTGGGATTATTAAGGTCTAAGGTCTAGAGTCACTTTCGTGGTTCGAGGGAGGGCTTCGCTAGTCAACTGCTTTCTGACTCCAAAGAAGCAGCAATTGCAAAGAGTTATCCTTTTTTTGATATCAGCGCTGGTGTCGTTGTATGAAATAAAAGCAGAGCGTAGGTAGACAAAGGCCTTAACTTTGTCAAAGTTATGTCTGTCGAGGGTGACATTCTCTCCGAGACGTCGGCGTTGTTTGTCCTTCCTGCTTGATAACATATACTTGGTCTTGCCTTTATTGACCGTTAAACCCATCTTTGCCACATCCACCTCAATTCTCGCTAAAGCTCTATTGACATCCATCAGCTTTCTCCCGATTATGCCAATATCCTAGGCCCTAAAAATGGCGAATCATCTTCTCTCTCCTCCTACAGACCCATTGCACTTACGTCCCTTCTTTGCAAGGTCATGGAAACACTGATAAATCGTCAGCTCATGAAATATCTCGAAACACGAAAACTTCTCAATGACCGGCAGTACGGTTTTCGTAGCAACAGGTCCACTGGTGATTTGATGGCATGACTCACCGAAAAGTGGAACCAAAGCGTACATCAATCTGGCGAAAGCAAGATAGTTGCAATTGATATTTCTAAGGCATTTGACAGAGTTTGGCATCAAGCTCTTTTGTCGAAAATGCGTGCATTTGGGATCGACGACTGTCTTCTTCAATGGATTAGAAATTACCTTTCGGAACGTTCAATTCAAGTTGTCTTGGACGGTTTCAAGTCTGATATTCACAAAATAAATGCTGGTGTGCCCCAGGGCTCTGTTCTGTCACCGACACTCTTTTTAATTTTCATTAACGATCTCTTGTCTGCTACTTCTAATCCAATATATTCCTTTGCTGATGACAGTACTCTCTGCTTTTCATATTCGTTCCCGGACTCACGGCCCTGCTCTTCGGCTGTAGTGCGAGAACGGCAGTGTATGCTAAGCTCATTAAATTCCGATATCAACAGCATAACCAATTGGGGAACTATCAATAGAGTGGAATTTAATGCTTCCAAAACACAATGCTGTCTGCTGTCTTTAAAGCGAAATTTAAACACCCAGCCACTATCTATGAATGGCATTTGCATCGTCGAAACCGAAAAACTTTCCATTCTCGGTATGTGTGTCAATGACAACTTACGTTGGAATTACCACATATTTGATGTCGCCAAAAATGCTGCGAAATGTCTAGGTTTCCTCAAGCGATGTAAGAAATATTTTACACCCTCTGATCTGGCCTCAATATATAAGGCATTCATCCGCCCAAAATTGGAGTACAACTCCCACATCTGGTCAGGTGGGAGGATAGGATTCAAAACCGTGCGATAAAACTTATTGGCGATACTAATATCAGTCAATCAATGGACACCCTCGAACACCGACGAAATGTCTCGTGTCTCACTTTGTTTTATCGCTATTTCCACCACCAGTGCTCCACTGAAATCGCCAGTAGCATTCCGCCCATTCAAACTTTCAACCGTAACACCCGTCTCGCTATGAATGCTCATCAGTATACCCTCAAGCCCATTTTCGGACGTACTCTAAAATATCGTGATTCGTTCCTAAGCCGTACAACTCGCTTATGGAATGCCCTGCCTATCTCTGTATTTCCTGGTCGCTATAACTTGCAAACATTTAAAAACAATGTACATCGGTACCTCTCTTTTCTTCCTCCCTAAATTTCCTTTGCCCGCGCTGTGTACAATCACTTTAAGGGTACTCAAACCCTTGCGTGCGCGCTCATTATAAAAAAAAAAAAAAAAAATATGCGAGTAATAGGACGGACTTTTGAAAGATTGTGACTCTTGTGTTGGTGCGTGAGTTTTGCACTATTCTTTAAACAGTGATGTTAAAAAATTGCCATGACAGCGCATCGCCTTGTCTAAATCCTTTTTTGACATCAAAGGTCTCGTTGAGATCCCTACCGACGCTAATGGAGCAGCTATCATTCACCGTAGTCATCTTGCACAAACGATATGGACCAATCAGGTTATTTACGAACGGCTTCATGCGTTCACATAATACAGCAGATAGAAATTTATAGGCGATGTTAAGAAGACTAATGCCCCTTTTGTGGGCGCAGTTCATAGGGTCTCCTTCCTTGAGGATCGGCCAAACAATGCTGAGGTTCCATTCATCGGGCATACTTTCGTCCGACCATATTTTACAGATAAGTTAGTGTCCTTACCAAGCCTATCGCTTTGAAGAACTTGACAGTTAGACCATCCGCTCCAGAAGCTTTTTTGGGCTTACGCTTAGAAATGGCTAACTTCACTTCATCCAGGTCTGGTGGACGGAATTGTTGATCTACATCGTCCAGGCTGAAAGGTTCATTTTACCTGACAGCGGTATTTGGTTTGCCATCGCCGTTATACAATCTACAGAAATGCTCTTGCCAAGTCCTCAGCATCGACTGCGACTCTATTACGATGTTCCCTAGTCCTTCTCTACAGGTTTCGGTTCAGGATGTGTATCCTTGGCATGTTTCCTTTTGTCTTTTGGTTCAACATCTGAATCTCATTCTTGGAGTATCATTTCTTAATTTCCTCGTTTGCGCACTTCTCATGCGCCTTCTTTTTCCTCCTGAGAAGCCAGCGATAGCGTCCCCTCTTCTGCTCGTAGAGCTCGTGAGCGGGTCTATATAGCACCGATTTGAATTCATCTAACTCAACTGCTTGTGCTTGACGAGTGAAGCCCAGCACATCAGAGTCGGGATCTCTGATGGCTTTTAGGCAATGTTGTCACTGATCTTCGATACTTGATGATGGCGGCGTATGGCCTTTTAAAAGATTAAGTGAGACTCGATTAGTAAAGGATTTGGCGATCATTTCCTATTATAGCCGTCCACCGTCAAGCTTCCTCACATTATTAGCTTGTCTTTGTAATGTTCGGAATATCCGCAACCGTACCATGGCTACAACAAGGTAGAGCTCCGAGTCGATGTTAGCCCACTGGAACATTCGGACATTCATAATGCTGGAGGAGTGTCTTGTCTCGATCGTAATGTGGTCGATCTGGTAAACATAACCGTAACCGTAATGGAAACGGTAACGGTGAGATTGGTCAGGAGTTCTCTAAGTCCCCTTATGAATATCGACATATGGAAAATGCATGCTAGTTACGACAATTTTTCGCCCCATCACAAATTCGATTAACCTGAACCGTTAGCGGAGGTGAGGCGTGCAGGCTATACCTTCCGATAGTACTACGAAAGAAGCCCTCTCTTCCTATCTTTGCATTTAAATCGCCGAGAACATGTGTCATAGCTAGGGCACTGCTCGCAGGTCTTGTCCAAATGCTCGTAGAAGTTATCTTTAGTTACGTCATCTTTCCCCTCTGTGAGGACGAGCGCACATATAAGGCTAATATTGGGAAATTTGTCAGGGGTTGTCAGTAGTAGATACATTCGTATCCGAGCCTTTTTGTTACTTAGTAACTTAACTTTCTTAATCATGCCCGCGCAACCGCCAACCTAGACGGCTAGTTCCATTATAATACCCCTGACTTATAATGACTATAAGGTCTCATTTGTTTTGCTCGGGGAAGTGTTGATTCCGTTTGGGGAATTCAAATTTGTAAAAATGCTCTTCTACAAAGAATTCTTTCCTATCCTACTTTGTCAGGCCAAATGGTAGGATGTCAATAGCTAATGATTATTCCTGTTGCTTCCCAACAAAATCTACGGCGCGCTGGAAGAATGGGAGGTTGTGTGTTTGCAGGAAGCTAATTAATCGCATGAAATAAAAATTCAAAACATTGCGAATAATTGGCTTTGATGCACACAACACAAATAACAAACATGAACGCAAACCAACGAATCGAATACAAACTTAATCGCACCACAAAACGATTTGACTCGGGACAAAACTCAGAACTATCAAACAGTCAATATGCCGAGCTACGAAGAACATATCGAATTCGCTTTGACGAATTTCAACGCCACTTGAAGAATATGTTCATAATCTCTGACGAAAGGCAACGAAATTCCAGGATAACCGAATTCCATGTGAGTGAGATGCACTGCACACAATGCACTCTAACACCTACTCCGAAAATATGGGGGGCATTGTTGGTGTGTTGTTCACATATTACACTAAGGTAAATAAGCCAGGGTGATTGACCTTAGAAGAAACAGCTGAGTGGTACATAAGCCATCAGCAGCTTCGAGGGAAGAAGAAATGCATATGTTAAACGACTCTTCAGCCAACAGTCAACAAATAAAGTTTTAAGTTAAAAACCAAAGGTCACAAGTTTTATTTAATGATTTTTCTCTTACTTACTTCAGTTCATCTAACTGAAGGAGTTATCGGTTTTTTCTTCTCTTCAGTTCATCTAACTGAAAGGGTAGCCACCGCTGGTGAATCGTCTATTCCAAGCCAACTTTTAAATCCCGCTCAACTCAGTTTAGGGACAATTCCATTATTATTGTTTACTTGGTTTACTATCAGTTATCAGATAAAGTAATTTACCTCAGACAGGTGCAATGAATGAGAATGTGATAATATCTGCTACAGCAAATTGAACGGCACTTACAACCAAATACTAAAAGGCAATAAAGATGGGAGTCTATTATGCCTATACAAGCTACAAAATCACATCATTTGAACATCCGAGCTATATTTGTTGAATTTGTTTATGCCAACTGGTCATTAATAGGAGGCACAATACTCAAACAACAACGACTGCCACCAAATCAGACGCACCTCAACTAAGGATGGATGTCCCAAGCAGAAAACATTATGAATGCTACGCAATTGGCATATGCTTTAGAATCAAACTTTTCGACTTAAGGATTGCATTGGCTTTGCTGCAACTATTACCTTATGGCCGCTCGCAAACCCAGCGACACTATCCTACAGTTAACGAAGGTCCTAGTTTGGATGGCTCCTATGAATGAATGATATACGAGTACTCGTAAATTTTCTTATTCAATTTAGTAACGAAATATGTATGTCAACCCAGTCTGTATGTGATGGTGGTAATTTGTAAGGATAAGATAGGTAGTAATCTTTGATTGGCTAGACCCTATGCAACTTCTCCACACATACTTAACATCTTTTTGACTTTGACAAAATGTGTTCCTTTGTAAATATACATATATATAAATGAGCACACTTCATGGGATGCTTTATTCTTGAATTAAATTACCAAGACAAACAGATTTCGCATTCACTCAAAACACTTGAGTTCGGTACGAGAAAAAATCACTTCCAAGTGTTTATTTAAACATGGTTCCTTTATATTATTCTTGATGCGAAGGATCCCAAATAAATCCAAGTGATTTTCTGTGAAAACACGAACCTAATCGTTTTAAGAATCAATTGGCCCCTTTTGACTATCCTGAATGTTAAATATCATAGATCAAGATTGATTATTTCATGAGCCCAACATAAGTGGATATCGGCATTGAACCTTTCTGGGTATTTGCTTATTTTTGGTAAGTTTTGTTTGTCGACAACTTCATTCTGGCACTTAGCCAAAATTGGGAAGGAAGGTTGTATTTGTTTTTTCTCTTTTGTGAATTCTAAAACGGTTTTTTTTTGGCAATGGCTTTGATTTGATAGTTTTGTTTCGAGTCAGTCGAGAATTTTAATAAAAGTGATAGTCAGACCATAATAAGAGTCTGCTGCCATCCATGTGAGAAAGAACCCTAGTTTTTGTCTCTGGTAGCTCATGTGATTTCCGTTAAACGATGATAAGCTACCAAATGGAAGTTTCTCACATGGAACTTGTTGGGTCTCAATAATACAGCATACGAGCAGATGGAACTATATTATTCTAATCCAATCGAATAATATGTTATCTAGATACATTTTGTGTCATATTATCATATCATATCAGCCACTATATTTTTATTGTTACTTGAATTATTATACTCGTATAATGTGTTACTTGACTTGGATATGACCATTTACCGTTGATTTAATTGTTTAACAACTCGCAAGGCAGATAGTTTCTTCTTATTTTCGCTCCGCTCAGTAATTTGCAAAGCTCAAAATCTTTTGTTTGTCGAACTGCGTACATCGATCCAACTACAATATTTGTTTCCTACAAGTAGAGATTCTGAGTCGAATTAAGTTAACGCTCTTAACATGCAGAACTCTACAATTCGAGATTGCCTCAAAACTGATTCTATTTAAGGATGGTAAATACGATGAACGCTGTGTAAATATTGCATAATCCAGCACCCTGTAGCTTTCCAAACGTTCTCCGGATAAGACGATCAGCTTTTTGTACCATGTGATGTATCTTCTGAATAATGTTCAATACTTCTATGTTGCGAACAGCATAGGCTTTGTTGATGGTAGGAGACAATTGTTTTTTCAGTATGCTAATATGGCATGGTTCATTCAACACTTTTCAGTAATTCATCGAATAAGAGAGGATCTTGGTGACAAAAGTTCATCCAAGGACATCTTCATTCAAGTATACAAGTGATGAGCGTAGTACCATTACTTATATTGCAAACCACTAAATATTCAAAGATTGACTTATCCCTAGGACTATATATTGTACTAATCCATAAGCGGGGCAACGTATATCTTGCCGCACTTATAGATCAGTAGTAGTTCTGCAAGGTTAACTATTCAAGAAAGAAAGATCGAGTTTAGATACGGCAAGCATACAAAGTCGAATATGTTATAATGATGCCCCTTCATCAGGATGAGCATGCTTCGGGCATGCCATGGTATATATGGTTCCTAGGCGACGTGATCCAGCTATCGGTGTGAAGTACAACAAGGATTCTGGCCGAGAACTTGGCCTGGTTGAGGTAGGTCCAGGTCATCTAAAGATGACAAGTCTTTGATCAGAGCCTTGGGTTCTGTAAGATTTGGAGAGGTGTAACTGTTCAGCAGGCTTCAGGGGAAGTGTAAAATAGGTGGCCCGATGAGCCAACCAATCTTTCTTGAAGAGCGTGTTCAATACACTTTTAACTTCAAAACTATTAGCACAGATAATAAATCTATACAGATGTCTCATCGCTGTAGAAAAAAATGGTTCAATTTTTGTCGGCTAGCCGACACTCGTCCAGCCGACACGAGCTTTCGGAATAATGTAAAGCTTTTTTATTTTCGCTCTTTCTTGCTTTGTTTATTGAGAGATTTTTTTTTTCTCACCACCAGTTGAGGGCAGTAGAAAAAGGAATATGAAAAACAATTGCAAGGGGTTTGCGGGAAGAGGTACGAAGACTTGGCTGTTTGTTTTCATTCGACTGCAATAGGAAATTATTTTGTATATTGGGTTTTCGGTATGTCCATTAGTGCTTCCTGCGATTTTTCCATTACTTCCTCTCGGCTGCTGAAACGCGTTCCTCGTAGTGATTTTTAAACTCGATTGAACAGAAAGAAGTCACAAGGAGCCAAATCAGATGGTATTTGTTGCTTTTTTCGTCAAAAAATTACGAATAATGATGGCACTGTGCGATGGTACGTTATCATGGTGCAAAGTCCACTAGTTTTCTGCCCACAATTCTGGTCTCTTTCGGCGAATTGCTTCACGCAAACGTCTCATAACGCCCAAATAATACTTTTTGTTTACTGGCTGGCCTTCTGGCAAAAATTCATGATGCACTACATCGTTGTAATCCATGAAAACCGTGAGCATTGCCTTCTTTTTTGACTGAAAACGACGTGGTCTTTTTGGTCTCGGCTAATTTAAAGAAAAAACCTGAAAATTGAATATGTTGCACTTGCTTAATACTTCGTTGAATGGCCTTTGTTTGCCAGAACTGCAGTACAACGAAGTGGCATAGAGTCAACTAAGCGCATGCACCTCTCTCTCGAAATACCTGCCCATGAAGATTGCACTGTAGATCTGGAGACTGAGCAGACCACTCCATGATTAATGTTGATTCCAAACCAATTTCTAGCCTATTTTTTGGTGATACACCCCAACTTACTCTTAAGGTAAGTTTTGAGTTTGGGGAATAAAAAAAAAGTCGCACGGGGCCCCGTCCGGACTCATTTGACAAAACCACTGATAAAAACATGTTTCTTCTAGGATTGGTTTGATTAAAGCCATCGTAAACAACCTGATTGGACCCTATCAGTGCGGTACACAATCAATTAGATTTCCACAATCCGGCAGATTTTGGAGAAAACCCAAGAAGTCCAGATCCACCAGGTGGTGGGTACCTGCTTATCGATTTTAAGGCTGCCTATGACAGCATTTATAGAAACGAGCTATATAGAGCAATGTCTAGTCTTGACATCCCTGCCAAACTCGTCCGTCTGTGCAGGATGACGATGTATAACGCCCGCTTCTGAAGGATCTGTTTGCCTAATGTTGGCATTATGATTCTATTCAGTGTACTGTGTGAACACTTAAAGTCTCTTCGGTCCACAAAAATTTACCGAAAGCAGTGTGCCTTGCGGCCTGGAAAATCTTGGATAGAACTATCCAGTTCCTAGTCAATACCTACCACCTATGCTTATGACAGCCTCCATTGTACTAGGTTTCATAATGCGATGGCCTAATTCGGGGTCCCAAGAAAACTTATCCGGTTGTGTCGCATCATACTAGAAAATTTGCGATGCGCCTTACAGCTTGGAAACAAAACCTCAGAATTTTTCCAAACCTCCACCGGATTCCGGCAAATAAGCACAATAATGATCTGCCCAGCTGTTGGGACACGTCATTGATATAGACACTTCAGGGTGGCCAAAATCTGCTGCCATTGTAAAGTATATTTTATCGAGCAAAGATAACCCCCGGCATTTACCAAATCGTACAATTTGTCACTGTAAATGCTCATTACTTTAGAGGAGTTCCTCTTCCTCTGGGTTAATGCAAACTGAACAAATGACACCTTGTCGAAGATTACCACCAGAATAAGCCTAGGCAACCGCTGCTACTTCAGACTGGTTTAAAAAATTTGATCCAAAGTCCCTACTCCAAGGAACAAAATCATACTCTATATAGTAATGATTTTGCTAGTTAAAATATGGCTCATTCATGGCTGTCGGAAAAATATTTCCAATATTTTCCTTACTTACTTAGATCGTGCTACAGTCCGGGGTGGACCACGACCTCAACCAACAAGCCTTTCCCCCTGACGCGATCTTTCGCCAGCTGTTTCCAGCGGTGCTGCACTCCAAGTTGGTTGAGATCCCATTCCACTTGTTCGAACTCCCATATATTCGGCCGTACATTACTGCGTTGTCCCAGAGTCTCGAAATGGAAGATTTTGCGTACAGTTTTAAAAAACTCCCTTTTACATAACTTGAAAGAAAAGGGAGCAAATATGTACTCGTGAATAACATATACATACATTTTCCGAATAGGTTCGTTGTTGCTCAATGCTTGAAAATTTATCAAATTTTGTAGGTACTTAATGTCCTGAACATAAAATTAAAATCGGTAAATTGTACATACGTATATCTTCAACCCCATAACATGTATTAGCTCTCAGCACCTCGTGCTTCAAATATCAAACACTTTTATAGTGTGGTGCAACGTCACACCCACCCCCTCCAGCACGTCCACCTTCACGGACCAACGATCTTATGATTTTCAAAATTATATTCCTACCCCCATTTAATTTACATTGCATAACAAGTTACAAACAAAATAACACGTACATAAACCCAAGTAAACCGGTTATGCTGGGCAACGTCAATGTACGAGTATGTTTTTATTTATTTATTTCTTTCGTTCACGGGTTTGCATGATAAACGACTTTGCATTCGTGACTGACAAGTGGCGAGAGCAAAAAGGGAAAAGAAATAAAATGATTTTTCTGCTCTTTGCAGCTTTTTAAAAAAGCTATTTTTTTAGTTCGATTTCATTTTCATAGGACAAAACTTCCTATATGAATGAGACATCTGTATAGATTTATTTTCTGTGCTATTAGTAATGCCCTTTACTTTAAGTAATAGTTTTTGCTGTAACAGGACGACAATAATGGTAAATTTTTCTGCGCCATGTATCTTTCAGTGGCTTATGGCTCAAAGATCTTAAAGGAGCTTCAAGTTATTGACGAGAAAGTTTTAGTATCCCAGCATCTTCTTGATAATCCCAGAATCAGAAGGCTCGGTCTGGACACACGACTTAACTTAAGATGTATAAAGAATCGTGCAGCTGTTACAAAAATTTGACTTATCACCTGGGAAAATCTCACCTACACCGGCGATGGCAGTTTCAGTAAAACCCACTGAGTTCTGATACTGACAAGAACTTCTCATAACATTTGGCTTCCTTGAAAATATTCCTTAAAAAATTAAGAGCTCATTATGGTGCGTTTGTAGAGGCACTTTTATAAGGATCATTCTGCAAGTTTGTGATAAGCGATTTTCTCGTCAAAGTCGGACATGTCGAAAACTACTAAAAGAAATATCCAAAACCGTTTCTGTTTTTGAACTGTGTTTGTTTTTTTGAACGCAACTTGCTGCGGGTATTGATATGCTCGGTTCTGTGAGTCTAGAAAAGTGCCTTGGGTGTGTTGAACATAGTAGAATTGGTTGTCTGTAATTAATTTTTCGATAGCTCAGAATAACGAGTTACTCACTGCTGTAATTCAATTAGTCATAGCAGGACTAAATCGTTTTGACTAATTTTGTATGTTTGGCTTGCAGATGTCTTCCAACTCGCCCACCTAATACGAGTATAGTGTTGGTATTCCATTTCCCTCTCCTGTGCTTCACCAAATGGCGCGGTAGAACAGACACTAGCACTTTCATACCAATTACATCCAAAGGAGCCTTTCTGATGGCCTGTTGACAATATTCTCATTGCAGTTCTATGGTTTGTACAAGGTCGGACAAAGGTAATGTCATAATGTGAATTGGCTGCCATTTTGTTGGAAATGAAGGTGTAAAATTGATGACATTAAGTAGGAAAAATGGTATCGGTCAAATGAGTTGATGCATATTTGTGTTCGTTTCATGGCATTTTGAATTGTTGCTCGCAAATCATCTGGCTATAAATTGGTGATTTCTTTTTTAATACTGGCTTTCAAGACTTGCAAGATTTGTGGTTTGTAATGGTAAACGCTCGATTTGAAAAAGTCCCAAAGGAGGAAGTCTTTCGCCGTTAGATCCGGCGATCTCACGGCCTGGAAATTGATGATTCAAAATCTTCATCGTTGGCCAAGCTGTGTTAACCGGTGCTTCATCCTGCTGGAGCAAACAAGCAAATGCTCGAAAACCAATTCAGCAACTTGCGATAAAAAAAGGTCGTTTAACATCTATTTGTAGCGTTCACCCGTAACTACGGGCCAATCATTTTTTTGCTGCAAATGCCGCACCAGTCACTTTGTGGGGATACAATGGCTCTTCTTGCATTTCATGTGGATTCTTCGTCCCCCAGATATGCAAATTTTCTTTATTCACGTAAGCACTTACATAAGTGGAAATGGGCTTCGTCGCTAATTATGATTTTGGATACGAAATCATCCTCTTCTTTCACCAGGTTTAACAAAGAATGGGAGTAAGTTAACCTCACTTGACTGCTAGCAGGCAGCAATTGGTGAACGATTTATCGCGTCATCTTCAGGTCTCTCACCAAGATTCAACGCACGAATGTCTGCTGATGCGAAATTGTGTGCATCGTTGTCTCGTTGATGTTTGTGGATTCTCCCGAACATCCTTGGCCACAGCAATGATATTCTCTGTCCAACGAGCAATACAAGGCCGGCCACTTCTTGTGACATCTTTAGTAGACCAAGTTTATATGAGATGCTCAGCCAAATGCATGACGACGAAATTAATGTTGCGTTTAAAGAACAGATCGGAAATTGGTCAAACAGTAACAATAATTCCGCGTTCTTCAGGTGTCTATCGCTCTATTGCTTGTTGTCGACTAATTCTCTATCTGTCTACAACACAAGTGTCAAGAAACAATGATACTCGACATCGTTTACAAAAATTATGGCACATTCACATTACGAGTATAATATTACTTTTGCCCCACCTTGTATGTAAGGGTCTATAATTTTGAAAGGACCTGAGAGAAGTGTTATCGGCAAAGATTCTAGCGGTCTCATACGATTGCAGACTTCTCGATTCCGTTTTGCTTGCATTCGTAATGCTGGATTAGTGACCGGCGTCGATTGCAATATGATCCATCTGTTTGACTGTTGACTGATCAGGCGAGTAGCCAAGTCTCCTTATGGATGATGAGATGCGGGGACTGCATGCTAGCTACAATGTGGCGCAAAATTAATTACGATTTCGGAAGATGGTATAATTTTTGCAAATGGTGTCGTATTTCAATCATATTTTTGAACTAGACAGCTGCAGTATACAAACAGACAAGCAATGGAGCGCTATACTCCGCAAGAGCGTGGAATAATTGTGTCGATGTTTTTGACCAATAAGAGGGTTGTGGTGTTAGCGCAGCGTGAATTTCGACGTCGATTTCCTAATCGTTTCGCGCCAACTGGGCAAACATTTCGGAGCTTAGCTGCTCGACTCGAACAGAGTGGAACCACGGGAGACCATGCAGAGCGTAGCTGCTACCGGACTGATTGTTCGGCCGAGAATATCGCGGCTGTGGCTGCCGATGTCACTGAGAACGAAGAAACATCAACCAGACGACGGGCCACGCAATCGGGCATAACCAGGCGTTAGTGAAAGAATTACTCATGTTCCCATCCAAAGTACAAACAGTGCATTAGTTAATGCCTCCTGACCGTCAGTCGCGTGTGAATTACTGTAAAGCCATCCTCAATCTCAAAAATTAAGACAACGATTTTGTGTCGAAAATCATCGTGAGAGACGAGGCGCATTTCCACTTAAGTGGTGACGTCAAAAAGCAAAATTCTCATATCTGGGGCACTGAAAATACGCGTGTGATCCACAAAGAGCCAGTACATCCACTTAAAGCCACTGTGTGTTGAGGACGCCATGGGCAATACGTTAACTTTTACTGGCGAGCGATACAGGGCCATGATAAAGGACTTCTTACTGCCGGAATTAGATGGTGAACATATGGTTTCAACACAGTCGTTCATTGATCTCCGTTGAGTTTTAACGTGTTTCGGCTTCCGAGTGGATTGTGAATAGAGTATAGTGCATAAAATAAATCAATAAGAAGAGACATTTGAGAATCTTTTTACAAGTACCAATTAGCACAGTGGCAGTGTGTTCGCCCGACAGACCGTAGGTCGGGGGTTCGAATCCGAGTGGGGGGAAAAAAAAAAGAAGAACCTTTTTTTTTTTTCATTTAATTTAAAAATAAATAATTAAAAGGGAGAAACAACATCACGCGATGTATTCTGGAGAGCGGTCCGTTAAGCCAATAGCGGGACCAGCTGAAAAGACAGGCGATGTATCAAGTGGTTCAAGCCAACCAGCAGTAGTGGTCGAACCAAAGAGGAAGAGGAGGAGGAAGCAAAGGCTTACTCCGAACCTAATAAAGTGTCCTTCCCTGTCAGCATCTACCGAAAAGCTGCCTAGCGGAGCGGGGGAAGGGGTACTACCAACAACATCAAAAAGGGCAGCAGCACAACAAATGGCAACGAAAGACAACTTCCCATATGTGGCTGATGGTGGAGAAAGCCAACGTAGGGAAGACGAGAATATGTTCGCATCTCTGGCGGCCTCTGAGTCAGATGACGAAGAGGAAGAGGTAGAGAGCATAGAAAATAATATTAAGATTCTCCAGCAAAGAGTGTTAGCTATTAAGGCTAAAAAAATAGCTAGGAGGGAGAAAGTGCAGCTAGGAGAACTTCTCGTGTCTCAACAGCCACAACAACAGCAACAACTAGCAGCAAAAAAAAGGCAGCACGTAGCTACTCAGCAGCAACAACAAAAACCAAAACAGCAGCCTAAACACACACAGGCTCAAAAAATCAATCAACAAAAACAACAACAACAGCAGCAGAAGAGCCAGCAACAACAACAACGTAAACAACAGCAACCACAACAACAACAACAACCACAACAACAACAATATCAACAACAACAAGAAAAACAACAACAACATCAAAAGACATCTAGAACAAGGGTTCCACCAATAAACACTTATGAGATGGAACTCAAGGAAACGATAGAATTATGTAAGTTGGCCATAGGCAATAATTTTTATATTAAAAGACTTAGCGTAGATAGGCAAGCGATCCACTGTAACACAGTGGAGCGCTACCATAAAATTAAAAGTTTATTGAAGGATTCGACGACGGAGTTCTTCTCCTACACCCCGAAGGGGGAGAAGCTGCAAACAATGCTGCTGAGAGGATTAGAACCGTCGACTGATCCGGAGGAGCTCCTTGCACTGCTGAAAGAGAAGAAGTGCGAAGGGCTCCAATTCGTGGGGGTCAAGCCATTCACCACAGCCAGAGCCAAAAGGGAGAAGCGGCAACTGCCGATTTTCCTGGTCCAGCTAAGTCCCACCAGCAATCTGGATGGTCTAAGGAGTATTAAAGTCCTAGACTACCAGGTTGTCCATTGGGAAAAATTAAAGAGGAGCGAAAACATTCTACAATGTGTTCGCTGCCAAAGGTTCGGGCACGTCGCGTCGAACTGCGAAATGCAGCCTCGATGCGTGAAGTGCGGTAAGAACCACAAGTCCGAGGAGTGCGCTCTTGGTAAGGACGGAGCGTCTGAAAAAAGCCAACTCTCTTGTGCTTTATGTAGGAACACGGGGCACACCGCAAATTATCGGGGTTGTCCCAAATTCCAGTACATCAAAAGAATAAATCTGGCCCGGCAGCAGAAAGTGGAAGTGAAACGTCCACCCGTGCATTTGCAAACTCCAGCCGTTACTCCCCATGTTACCTACGCCCAAATGGCGGCAGGTAGGGGAAATACGGTACAGCAAGTGAAGGTTGCTTCTCAGGCCCCAGCGCCCAGAGCACCTGAACCAGTACCTGACGTGCTAGCTATCTTGCTCTCTATCCAGGGGCAGATGGCTCAGCTACAACGTCATTTAACTGAACAGACCGCGCGGGTGGATCAAGTATACGCACTGCTGCCTGGCCTAACGCACCTTTTGCCGTAATGGGTACGTACGTGGCGGAGCAAACCCTGAAGGTCCTTGCTGTGAATGTGAATTCACTGGTTAGGCTCGAACGACGAGCCGCACTATTTAAGTTGCTTAAAGACCAAGCCCCCGATGTGCTTTTGGTTGGCGAAACTAAGCTTACCAAAAGACACAAAATGAGGCACAGAAGATACAAGATAGTACGGAGAAACCGACCCAACTCCATTCAGGGAAGTGGCGTTGCAATTTTCGTACGAAAAGGTATACATTTTAAAGGAGTATACAGCCGTGTAGTACGTAGGTTCCAGGTGCTGGAAGCATGCATCGTGTATATCCCCCTCCGTAGTGGAAAGCGGTTGTACATGGTGTCTGTCTATGCACCTAAGGCTACTCAATCCACCTTATTTATTTCAGAGCTCGAGACACTTTTTCGATTTCTGAGGCTGGAATTGGAAGACAATTATTTTATTATCGGCGGAGATTTCAACGCCAAACATAATGATTGGGGAAATAATACACCAAATACTAGAGGGAACCTACTATTCAATTGGTGGGGTCAGCACAGTATAATGTATCGACTCGGGCTTAAGGCGACGGATAGTCCGTCGTTTCCCAGACACGGGTCCTATTTGGACCTTCTGCTGTTCGACTCACGAATACAACTGACATGCACTAACCAACAAACTACAAACTGTCTACGCACTTTCGTGTATGACAGTGACCATTGCGGTCTCAGCACCGAAATAATTGGAATTGGATGAGTTTGTTCAAAGGCATTCCTACAATTACAGTAGGGTGCGTTGGACACACTTCACCAGATCACTGACTAGAGCACTCTCCTCGAATTCGCTCTACCCACCGTCCAACAGAAATCTGTCAAACGAGGAGATTGACAGGTATCTAAGACTAATGGACGAGACAATTAAACGAACAATGGACAGAGCAATACCTCGGTACCAACACACTGACGAAGAAGACTTATTCCGCAACGCAACCATTGACGCACTGCACCGACATAAAAGTAGACTGCTGTCAAGACTAAAAACCTTGTACAGACAGTTTACTGACAGACATAACCCGGAGATCATGACACTGAAGTCGTCGATTAAAAACCTCCAAACATTAATAAAGGAAAATTACAGAACATCTGTAAGTTTGTATTGGAACAATAAAATTCGGGCTGTAAACACCAGCAACCCGAATATGTTCCCGCAAATAAATAAAATATTTCGGAGAAATAATCAGAACGACCTTCCATGTCTTAAAATCGCCAGAACGACGAACAACGAACAAATACTTGTAGCAGCAGGCATAGATCCAAATGGGGCTGTTGATGATGACAACTTCTTTGTGATCGAGGATCCGCAGGAGCAGGTAGAGGCTATAGGAGCGACTTTCCAGGAAGTGTACAAGGCGAATGTTATCAGTGGCCCGAACCACGATCTGGAGAATCGAGTCCTTGTGCACAATTTCTACCTTCGAAATGAAATTGTGAATTGGCGATTCTAGAGCTCGGGTTTCACCCAGTTCAGTGACGAGAATATGGCAAATAATGTCATCACCAACGATAGGGTACTACCCCCGTTCATTTCGAAGGAAGAGCTCCAAACGATCTTCGAATCACTTAGAAGTAAGAAATCAGTGGGAACCGATGAAATACCGAACATTGTGCTTCGACATCTCCCTCTAGAAGCGGTGAACATTTATACCACCCTGTTTAATAATGCAATGAATAATGCACATTATCCAGCGCATTGGAAAACTGCGGTGGTACATCCCATCCCCAAAAGGGATAAAGACACTTCCAATCCGGCGAATCTCCGATCGATCAGTCTTCTTCCAAACATCAGTAAGGTGTTCGAGAAGGTGATCAATAGAGTCCTGACTAAGTGGGTTGAGGACAAACATATAGTTCCGGATAATCAATTCGGTTTCAAAGCGGGGCATAATATCATTCATGCTGCGTCGAAACTGGTTTCTGATATCCAATGGAACAAAGGCAAGAACCAGTGCACTGGTGCCTGCCTGATTGACTTGGAGAAAGCCTTCGATACCGTATGGTTAGAAGGACTCTTTTTCAAGCTGGACAGGTTGGGCATTAGTAAACCACTGCTGTATATTCTTTTCGATATGCTCTCCAGTAGACAGTTCATCGTGAAGAATGGCGATGTGATTTCTGCTGGAACATTTAACATTAAAAACGGTCTGCAACAAGGTGCGGTAAATTCGCCGATTCTATTCAACATTTACACGAGTGATCTGATAGGTTCACTTCACCATGCCATAGCGTACGCAGACGACATAATCGCGTACAGATCAGGTCCAAAGATTGAGGTCATTAATATGCTTTTGCAGCGTGACTTCGACAAAATTAAGCGATATTGCGATGACTGGAAGTTGAAAATCAACTTTCAGAAGTCGGAAACCATTCTGTTTAGGACGCCTTTGTCTGGGGCCTCTAGGGATACCAGAAAGAATTGGCGAAAGTTCTCTATCGTGGGACAGCAAGGGCAGCCACTTGCTTGTCGAAATGTAGTCAGATACCTTGGGATCTGGCTAGATCAATTTCTGTATTTTAACAAACATATAGATGTTGCTCTGGCCAGAGCCAAAGGTGCTTTTGCCGTTACAAAGAGACTGTTTTATAACAGCCAACTCGATGCGGGGGTGAAGGAAATCTGCTACATGGCCCTTATCAGGCCCATGCTTGTATTTGGATGTCCCGTGTGGTTCAACGTGAGAGCAAGTTTATTGGAAAAGATTCGGGTGTTTGAGAGGGCTTGTCTTAGGACTTGTCTTCGCTTATACAGAACACCAGAATCTCAGTACATAAAATTCTATCCCAATGAGGTCTTATACAATAGGGCGAATCTAATAAGAGTGGACAATTTCGTCATTAAGTTGACTCGAAGGCACGTTGCAAGAGCAATGGCCTCATCGAACAACCTGATCTCCGGGGCTTACTACCCCAATTATATGTATCACGAGAGAGTTCGCTTTGACGGCTTTATTCCTCCAGAAGCGTTCCTCTATTTAGATAGCAAAGGTCTGATCCAGGACAGATTGGCGGTGCCGCTAATCTTCCACGTCGCTCGAACAGCTGCGGACAGGCGACTCAACTACGACAGAGACGTCGCACAGGGCAGTGCGGAGCGTCTCCGGTTCAGTAGGGCGGTAGGGAGTCGCGACATGAGGGATGTTGCTCGACAGCACCAACACTTTTGGTGGCTTGTTGAAGGGGAGGATGCTTCATCGTCGAACTCCTCCGGTGATATTTAGCTTCATGTGAAGCAAGGTGGGCCAGCCTAATTTGTTTTTGCCCAGGGCCGGATTACATAGTTTTTAAGTAGATTTAAGTTAGATTTTAAGAAAAAAAAAAATATATATATATAAAATGAAAAAAAAACAATGTATATATATATACATATATTTGTATATTAAGTATATATATATTATGTATATATATATATATGCATTTAGATGTAAGTAGGTTAAGTAGATTAAGATTTAGTTTTAGGTAGTATGTAGGCTTTTAGTTTTAAGTTTTATAATATAATAAAATTAAAATATTCCGTATACTAAGTTTTTAAACATGTTTTCTTAGTTTAAGCTGTAGTTAAGTCACTTTAGAATAAGAATAAAATCCGTCATAAACGTCGAAAGACATAGTATTTAAGTATTATGTATAACTTAGAGTGCCTGCATAGGGCCAGTAAGTTAGTTTAAGATAAATTTAAGTTATTTAAGCTAATTTTTAAGCGTTTTTTTGTCTAGCATGTAAGAGTAAATTAAGTAATATAAATAAAAATGCATATAAACTGAACTGAACTGATATGGTTTCAACAAGACGGTACAACTGCATACACAGTACGAGTCAACGTTTCCTTGTAGCGTAATCTCCCGTTTTGGCTATTTGGCATGGCCAGCAAGATCGCCCGATTTAACCATCCCAGGCTTCTTTCTTTGGGGCTACTTGAAGTCACGGGTTTATGCCAGCAAGCCTCAGACAATCGCAGCCTTTAAGGAGAATATTCGACAGGAATGCGAACAGTTATGACCGGAAATCTCGCGGAAAGTTATGGAAAATGCGATAACACGGGCACAAATGTGTATGAACACTAGCAGCAGCCTCATGGCGGATATCATCTTTTTCACTTAACAATTATAAAGGTCCAAATAAAGATTTTCATCACTCAAAATCATTTTTATTTAGTAAAAAAGCAATTCAAAACCAAATTGGATGATTAATTTTGCGCCACCTTCTACAATACTAAAAGGTCACGCCCTGTTATAAATTCGATAACCTAAATCCATTTCCGAACGTGGTATGTAGGCTTTTACAGTTACGTTAAGACATTCTAGCACAATTTTGGTGTCATATGAGCACATGTTTCATCTAGGAGGACGTGGATTTCGTCTCTGATTCTGTTCTCTTCATACTATAGCATGGAAGCAAATTTGGCTTATTTCTCAGAATTTGGTCTGATAAATGAGTGTAGGATTTGATGATATTGAAAGTTAATCTGAGCAGATAAATACGTATGTAATATGAAAAACATGTCTCCTGTCTGCACTTTTTTGCAAATGAGGTGCAAATTATCACTTCCAAGATACAGATAGGGATGTGAGTAATACCTTCGAGAGAAGCTTTTTCTTAGCTCACAATAAGTGAAGAGTCGTCCTTTTTTTTTTTCTATGAACATAGATTTTACACTTTTCTGTATAATAGAGCCCATACACTACGCAGACACGTCTGCACACACCAAGAAAATTTCAAAATATTTTGTACTTGCTCAGACCGTCATTGCAAACACACGACATGGATACACATTTTTGCAACAACAAAATATATATGTCTGCAGCGACAGTTTGTGTAGTGTATGGGCCCTATAAGACTCAGGGTATGAAGTAAATCCTCTGTTTCCCTGCGGTAACCCGGAATCCAGAAGACGGATCGTGTAATGTTTAGTGGTTTAAAACCATCAAAAATCTTGTTTCGCAGGGGCAGACTTGCTTAGCCATACAAAAGTTTACTCCATGAAATATTGTACTTCACCCTGAAGGTTGTTTTCCATATCGTAGCCTTCCGCTTCACTTAAAACATTTTCTGCTCTAGGTAACTCACACACCGATGTTTGCGCTCAGTACCATTCGGACTGTTATCGTTGGCAGCCTTCCTAGCTAGGACAAGAGAAAAGATTGCGTTAGCCTTACAATTAAGCCGACTTCATACTCCTTGGGATTGAGTGGTTTTCTGGTGAATTTTCTCACGACATTGGAGTTATGCCTATCCGAGCTGCAACTTTTGCAGCATGGCTTTCATCAAGCCATCAACGACGTAAGGATTGTTAGAGGCAGTTTCAGTTTTGAAAACTTGATCGATTTCAGTAGGTGTCCTGCGGTTAATCGGTTTTTCTTTTCTGTTGTTGCTGGAGTACGAATAATAGCCGTTAGTCGCTTTTTTGTGCTACCAAAATTCATAGTTTAGGCTATTGCCTTCCTCAGAAAACCTAATTCTTCCTATTCAAAAATCGTACAAAGAAAATGCCAATTACTCAACAACTCTTTCACGAAAAGTGGCGATTAAATTATCATCCCTAACAGCAGTGAAGTTTTTGCAATTAAAATCAGAACCACAAACAAGAATCAAAACCAAAAAGCCGTCTTATTGTGCATAGATAACATAAAACCATACAACTAATTGTTATCAATTAAAATTTACAAGGACCATTCGAATAAATACAACAACAGATGGTCTCATTAATCTCCAACACAGAAAATACAAACGAAATTTATAAAATTTAATTTAATTTTAATTATCTCAGCCATTGTTCGATTAGCATAAAAAATCCGCTTATCTCCTTGAGCAATCCATTGTAATTAAGATTAACAATGAAAAGAGCATCTTCACCTTTAGATTGTTAGGTGGTTTTAAAGGTAATTACTTTGATATGACTTGATTGGAAATGCTAATCTCACAAATGCGGTGGAGTTGAGGTTGTATCTTTTTTGTCTTTCAATTTTGTTGTGTCGACGTTCGTTGCCGGATACCAAGATACATACACCTGAGGGTCGGTACGCATTTGCAATTCCAACGATCCTTTGTGATTGGCAAGATGTTTCCGATTTGGGATTGATTTTATTTTTTGTTTTTTCTTTTTGTTTTTTTTGTTTTGTAGAAGGTAGAAGGTTACCCGTTGTTGTATTGTCAATCAAGGTGATTAAGGCTAAGATGAATGAAAAATGCCACATCAAAAGTATCATGGTCGTGTTTCTTTGGCCTTGATCAGGATAAACGGATTGTCATTGAGAGTATATGTGAGAGAAAATGGACATTTTTCGGATTCAATATTGTACTTTATGAGTATTTTTTTGCCTACCGTTATAATATAAAGAACTGAGGTTAAATTGGTATTAAACTTAGAACTGCTAATGTACGAGTATTCTTCTTTTTCCACATGCATAACTTCTACATCGAATCACCGAAACAAAACGACCTTTAAGTATAATATTCCTAATATTCTATATTTTGATACTGTAGATTTAGATTCCATTGTTTTAACTATGCTGTTCACAGATTCATCCAGGGTATTAAATCAGTGTAGGTTAATATTTACTCGAACTTGCCGTCGTCGCATTGTCACTAATTTTCCGACTTAAGTTACATAAAAACGGTGACATATAAACCTGCTTCCAAAAAGAAAGTCAAATTTGAATACAGACCTTATCACGACGGATCGACTCCTGAAATCAATGAATGCTTGTTTGTAATGGATTTTTGTGCATAAAATTGCTGCAAGTATCAAGAATGAAATATAAATATGACAAAACTCGTTACTAACTGCCATTGCTAAGAAAAATCATCTCGGAAATGAAGATATGGAATCAACGGTAGCGTCCTCAGCTCTAGTTAGGTCGAACTAGTGTTATCTCTATATGAGCTGCTTCAACGTATTTGAATACCAGGTCTATAGGGATCTCCAACATTAAGTCAGGGTGTTAGAAAAGAGTTGGTGGCGAAATATCCCTTAATAAGGGCAAACGGCAGCATTCACATTCCCGAAGCGGGTTACTACTCCGGAATTTGGTCCGGCCCTTTTTGTCCTAGGGGTCCCAAAAAGAGCCTGACCCTCCAGGTTGGGGGTTGTGCGTAACCACGTAAAAAAGTAAACCAATAGCCTAATATAAGGATGGATTCACTGTTGATGACCCTGCAAAACGAATAAAGGACAGCGACTTTCGGATCTGCACTTGGAATGTTCGGACCTTGAACAGATCGCATGCAGCCCTAGACTGCTATAAAGCCATCAAGGAATTGCGGTGGAATAGGCTTGGCAAAAAAAGTTTAAAAACTATGATGTTTACTACGGAGATTGCTATAGAGAACATAAGCAGTGTCTATCTGGATGCGGATTTGTTGTAAGCGGCAGATTTAGACAAGAAATCTTGAGATTTCGACACGTGAGTGAACGCCTTATAATAATCCGTATCAAAGGTAGATTTGCTAACATCAGTCTTATATGCGCTCACGCCCCAACAAAGGAAAAGAACGATGTTACCAAAGAAAGTTTCTACGGGCTCCTCGACAAAACCTTCGAGCAATGTCCGATGTATGACGTTAAAATCGTCCTAGGCGACTTTAATACCAAAATTGGAAAGGAGGACATCTTTGGTAGCACAATCGGAAGACATAGCCTACACGACACCACGTCTGGAAACGGATTTAGGCTAAACGATTTCTCTTCAGAACGTAACGTTACTATTGCAAGCACACGGTTTCCTCACCTTAATATTCACAAGGGAAGATGGCGGACACCAGATCAGCTGATCAGATGATCAGATTGATCATATTACGATCGACGTAAGGCACTCCTCAAGTATTTTAGATGTCCGAACATTCCGAGCGGTCAACATAGACTCGGACCACTACCTAGTTGCAGTCAAGGTACGTCTACGGATAATCAGACGCTACAACAACGGGGAAATACTATGAGCAGATTTAACGTTGAACGGTTCCAATCGCAACAAGGCGCCAGAACATTTGCCGATCGCGTATCCCTTAATCTCTCGAGTAGTGCTTTGCAGCCAGCATCAAGTGCTGAAGATCAGTGGCATTAATACCGAGAAGACATCAGAAATGCCGCAACTGATGTGCTGTGTTTCACCCGCCCACTACCACGAAACCCCTGGTTTAATAAAGAGTGCCATCAAGCACATGCAGAAAAACAACAAAAAAGGACGAGAGAAGCTCGTGAGCTCTTCGAGCAAAAGAGGAGGGAAGAAAATCAGCTTCTCCGGAGAACGAAAAAAAGAACAAGAAAAGCGCGGGATCGAGGAAACAGAGGGTGCTACTACAGAAATAATGTTTGGACGTTTTACCAAAAGGTAAAAAGAGCATGTCAGGCTAATAAGACCGTAGAGATGAGCAAGAAAACCTTGCAGTAGAGTCACAGTTGGTGCTGAGGATATGGAAAAACAAAAAAAACGGCGAAGACGATACAAATTCCGCTGTTAAAGAGAGCGAACTATTCAATATTGACGATGCAAGTCATTCCGTCCACCCGACCCGAAAATGAAGTGAGGATAGCGATATCTAAACTGAAGTCAAACAAGGCCGCCGGGCCGGAACTATGTAAGACAGCAAGAGATAACTTGGTAGAGAACATACACCAACCTATTTCCAAGATTTGGTCAGATGAATGTATGCCTGATGAATGGAACATCAGCATCGTTTGCCCGGTTCTCAAGAAAGGAAATCCTCTAAACTGCGCCAACTATAGAAGTATCAATCTCCTAAACATAGCATATAAGATCTTGTCTGGCGTATTATGCGAACGCTTGAAACCATTTCTTAACGATCTGATTGGACCCTATCAGTGCGGTTTTAAGCCCGGTAAGTCAACAATTGACCAAATATTCACACTACAGCAGATTCTGGAGAAAACGCAAGAAGTTCAGATCGATACTCACCACATTTATATTGATTTTAAAGCCGCATCTACAGAGACGAGCTATACAGAGTTATGTCTAGTTTTGGCATCCCTGCCAAACCCATCCCCTTGCGCAGGATGACGATGGAGAAAGCTCGCTGCTGCATCGAGACCTTTGATGTCAAAAAAGGATTTTGGTAAGGCGATCCGCCGTCTTGTGACTTCTTCAACATTATACTTGAAAGAATTGTGCAAAACTCACAAGCTAGCACACGAGGGATGATCTGTCAAATTCTGTTGAATTACTTGCATTCGCCGACGATGTTGATATTATTGGTAGAACACAGCGACCTGTCACTGGTGCGTTTACGAGCATAGGAATAGAAGCGGCAAAAATTGGTCTAGCGGGAAACGAGGGCAGAATAAAGTATATGCTTTCAATGAGAAGGGACACCCAACATCGACGAATCGGCCAGGACACAATCGAAAGCTGTAGCTTTGAGGTAGTAAAGGCCTTTGTCTACCTCGGCTCTGCTATCACATCTGAAAACGACATCTCTTCCGAAATCAAACGAAGAATAACGCTTGTCAATTGTTGTTTCTTTGGGCTGAGAAGGCAACTATGTAGTAAGGCCCTCTCCCGAACAACCGAGGATACTCTATATAAGACCATTGTAATCCCATTCCTGTCCCGGTCCCGTCCGTTATGCGTTGACGAATTTTGGAGTAGATGATTCAACGATGAACTCTACGAGCTGTACAGCGACATCGACTTGGTCAAAAAACTGCGTATTGATTGTTTGAGGTGGCTGGGACATATGCTCGTAGAGCGAATGAACACCAAAGCTCCAATACGCAGAATCTTCGAGTGGAGGAAGGCCTCGCTTTAGGTGACGCGCGCAAGTGGAAGTGGACCTCAACCAACTTGGCAGTTAGCCAATGATCGCGCTAATTGGAGAGGCTTATTGGTTGAGACCCAGGTTCAACCCTAAATATAAAGTATATAAAATAAATATATATACATATATATATAAAATAAATAAAGTATTATTCCTCCTTCTACCTTTCCGCCCGCGCCCTGGCAATAGTAAAAGGGTATCAACCCCTTAGGCCAGATTAGGCGGGTTTTTATAGTGGTTATATTACCGAGGAATGCGAAGAATTTTGCACCACTTTTGGCAATATCTGACCTCAGACGGTATCTTCGACGTATGCTGTCATAGAAACACTGGTGTTGGACATGTAAATGCTTTTTATTGGATCTAATTCGAAAAAAATGTAAGAGTAAGTCAAAATCTGTGATTGGTATTTCAAAAGCCGAAAATTGCGGTAAAGAACAAAAGTTAAGTCTTTCAAGCGTAGACTTAGTAGAACTGAAATAGCGAAACGCATAATGTTGTTCTTGCAGTAGACTATTACAGAAAAGAGGCTGAAAAGGCTGTAGCTACAGCTCGTGCAATGGCCTTAGAAACATTCTACCGGGAATTAGAAGAGAAACCCTCACAACTCATTAGCAGGCGACAAATAGAAGTAGAAGTGCAATCTTGAAGGTTGGCCAGCAAGACATTTTTAAGACTATTGCATCACGAATAAAAGACTTGACTAAAATATATTGAAGTTGAGCAGGGATACTTCTTAATGGGGAACAACGAAGTTTCCAATACTTACATGAAAAAAATACTTCAATGAGCTACTATACGAAAGATTACCGACGTCGAAGTTAGCGAAACAGTTAAGATAAAGAACTGGGGGCATGCAGTCGGGCGGGATTACACATCTCCGAAATATGGGCAATAATTCGTAATCTTGCATTAAAATGAAACATAATTTGTTTAATAAAATGAGGCGAATGGAGGCCTTACCAGAGATGGTGTTGCTTAAAGGCACTGGCGCCACAACAAAGTCCAATTTCTTTTACCGCGCAACAAAACGCAGCGTCAAATCAGTTCATTTTTAATTTTGCTTATCCCTGCGACACAGGTTTTCTGAAATGAGTCATCTAAGATGGACAGACTACCGTTGATTCTTTTGATTCCGGGTAAAATTGAAATTCTGGCAATCGATTTTTGAAAGTGAATTTTTTTAATGTTTACACTCTTTTGCAGCATTCATTTTGAAAAATTGGCAATAATAATGGTAAATATATATATACGAGGTGTGTTCATTTATTGGTGTTGTGGCGACCTGTCAGCGAGGACGAGCTCTGAGCTGACACGCAGGTTTACGTTCACGCCACTCATCGCTTCACTACATAGTGCTCTCCACACCTATGATGCGCCCTCTCGCTCGCCGCTAATATTCCACACAACTTCGGCTACGCGAGTTAGTCTGTTTGAGATCGTGTCAGAGCGTAATAAATATAAATTAAGAAGTTCCATCGAAATTACCATTTGTGTTTGTTTTACTATCTATTGCTTCAGTTCCGGTCATTACATTGGCGACGAGGTTAAACATGTGCAATTTTGTTCTATTTATCTATTTATTGTTTGGATTTTTAATTTAATGAGATTTGCTATTGTAGTGTGTAGTATACTCAGAAAAAAAAAAACAAAGCGAAAAACATGAGCGAAAGTAAGAAAGTTGATAAGAGACGTGAGTTATACCCATTAAATTGGACTAAATTGTGGTAATCGCATTAAATTGCAGGGAAAAGGGGATTACATTTAATTGTAAACCATTGGCATTAAATTGCGAAGCTGAACATTAAATTGCTCTCCCTAAAAGAGAATAGAGAGGAGCAAGAGTGAATAAAGCATCACTCCGTGCAAAGATAAAAGGAAAAAATTAATTAATTAAAGAAAACAGATAAGAAATTAGAGATAAAATTGTGAGACAGGCATTCCGAGAAAGAAGGATGAGTTTATACGATCGACAAATCTTTGATCCGATTAGAATGGGAGAGATGGTATCGGTCATTTTCCGTTTATTTGAATTCGGAAGAGATTGCTGATGAAGTACAGAAGAAAAACAAGCTGCTCCACTTAGGAGAACTGCAGCAGCAGGAGGTAGTTTTCATAATCCCTGGCGCTTTGTTGGCTACTCGTGACGGTAATGTCTTCACGACTTTGGTAACGAAACTTAATGACTATTTTTCACCGTCGAGGATTTCAACATTTGAGAGGCATTTAGTTCGCGTCTGCAGAATCAGGCAGCTAAATGTTCTTTTGGGAAATCCGAGCAAAAACTTATTGATATAAACATAAAAGATAAGGTAATAGACGTGTGGGCTTCGCGGGATCTAAAGAAGCGACTGCTGGAAAAAGAGCATTCCTTAGACCAGGTGATAGATATGTGCTCATTACATGAGCAAATTGCAATCCAGATGGAAACTATGGCCTCTGCACCATGATCGAGTGGGATCAGTAACATTTTCTCTACGCAAAAGTAGAAATATTCAAACCATGGCAGAGAATGCCAGAGATGTGGGCGATTAGGTCATTTTAGAGAGAGTAGTGGCTGCCCGGCCAGAAATGTCAAATGCAATAATTGTGGGTTTGTAGGACATTTCGCCAGAAGATTGTGGGGAATGACGTGCCAAACATTTTTTTGTATCCAACAGATCATACCGCATGTTAAAATTTTTCTTGGACGGAATTCCGTGGCGACATCTCTGAGCGAATAGTAGTAGTCGCTGGATAAGGTAGTTTATCTGCACATCGGTTTTACCTTATCGATAAGACAAAACTAGTATTGTGTAACAGCGGGGGGAGACAAGACAGGGTGGTATGAAATTTTGTTTTCCCGCGCGAATCCAAAGCAAAACCACTTGAAACAATTTGCGAAAAACAAAAAAAAAAAAAACGGTCTCACCGTAAGATTTTAAAAGAGAGTCATGCGATTTCATCTTGTTCAGGATTTTTTTTTTTTTTTGGAAGCAGAGTCGTCTAGTGGCAGTGAGGGTAAAAGGCTGTACCCATAGCGTCAGTTTCTTTTGTCAGTCGTTGTCAGTCTGTAAAGATTAGATTTTTTTTTTCTCTAGTTTGTTGGAAAAAGTAATTTTGGCTGCATGGCGTGTTAGCATGCATACCAAATCTTGATTAATTTTTACAAGTGGGAAAAGTTCTTTAATCTAATTCCCCTAATTCCTCGCTAAATAAAAGACAAAAGATATAATAGCAGAAAATAAAAAAACATTTATAAGTGAACACAAAATCAAGAACGCAAAATTTTAAACCCTGTGGAAGGAATCGATGGTGTTAAAAAAAAAGAGATTAAGAATATAAAACAAAAATATATCAAAACAAAACCCACAATTGCGTAACCCCCTAGTGTGCTTGTGTAACCAGCCACACCCTTACGGGAGTCTCAGAAAACTTATGTGAATATCGGCCTAGGATTCGGAAAAAGTAACTGCTCCTTATCGATGCGATTGAGCCTACTTTGGACACAGCCACATCGCCATCGTCTACGCCCACTGTTGCAGAAATCAACCAATTCGTCGACAAGATCCTCACCATGTTTTCAGTTCAGTTCAACATTAAGTATTCAAGCTAAGTATTTAGGAAGAAAATTACAACAGCGGATATCATTGCCAACTTTGAGGAAATTTTCGGCAGGTTAGCTA
Source organism: Volucella bombylans (assembly GCA_949129095.1). Classification (NCBI taxonomy): domain Eukaryota; kingdom Metazoa; phylum Arthropoda; class Insecta; order Diptera; family Syrphidae; genus Volucella; species Volucella bombylans. The sequence goes on along the minus strand of CASBSA010000219.1, from coordinate 25,899 downwards.
CCCTAAGTCGATAAAGGCGAACAACGGTCGGCAATTCGTTAGCAGCGAATTCAAACACTATTGTGAAGCCAACAATATCGAATTAACCACCACGCCCCATTATTGGCTATAGGTGAACGGCGAGGTGAAGAACATGAATCGATCTATTCTGAAGCGGTTTCAAATTGCCCACGAAAAGGGGACAGATTATAAAAGGGAAGTACAAAAGTTGACCTTAATGTACAACGTTACACTACATGGTACAACCGGTGACTCGTCGTCGAAGCTTCTTTACAACAGAATAATCAGGGACAAGATCCCCTCTGTACAAGATACAAGCGAAAATATTTTGGATTCAGAGGCGCGAGACTTGGACACAATGAGCAAACAAAGGGGAGACTGAGACCGAAGAGCAAAAGAAAGAGGTATTGGTGTCCGCGATAAGGTTTTGCTTCGTAACCTGGTTCCTGCAAACAAATTAACACCGACTTTTGACTCAACCGAGTTTGAAGTAGTCCAACGAGGCCCGAGCTAAGTAGTGGTTCGAGGAGAAGACGGAAAGACCTTCAACTGAGGACACTCATGGCCTCTCACCTGGTAAAGATAAAGATGACGTCGCATATGATGCTCGGACCGAGGATTCTTCCATGAAGCTGAAGCTAAAAAAAATCGGAGGGATGTGGCGACCTGTCAGCGAGGACGAGCTCTGAGCTGACAGGCAGGTTTATGTTCTTGCCAACATCGCTTCACTACATAGTGCTCTTTACACCTACGATGCGCTCTCTCACTCGCCGCTAATCCTCCACATAACTTCGACTACGCGAGTTAGTCTGTTTGAGATCGTGTCAGAGCGTAATAAATATAAATTATGAAGTTCCATCGAAATTTCCACTTGTGTTTGTTTTACTATCTACTGTTTCAGTACCGGTCATTACAGATGTGTTTATTTATTCCTCAATATTAATGTTTCCCCTTCAAAGTAATCCCCCTCAGATATATTACACTAGTGCCAACTCTTTTTCCAAGCCTCGAAGCACTTCGCATCAGCACTTTTTGGTATAGCCTTGACACACGTCTCATGCCTAAAACATCCAAAAAAATTGCATGACACGTGCCGACCGATATGCCAACATCCAGCAACTTATCTTATGGTAATTCGACGATTTTCCAGAACAATTTTCGTCACAGCCTCGACGTTATCATCCTTTGTTGATGTGCTGGTGCGTCCAGAGCGAGGTTCGTCATTGGCATTTTCTCGGCCATCTTGGAAGAGCTTATAGCACTTGTAAACATTTTTTTTTACTTAGAGCAGACTCACTGTCTGTTTTTAGTGTTTTCGTCTGTTAGAGCACTTGATTCCATTTTTTACACAAAATTTGATGCAAATTCTTTGTTCCATTTTGTAGAATAATTGAAAATCGCCGAGCACACCATAACACGTCTAACCTTTCTATCCGTCAAAAACGATCTGACTATGCTGTATATTTGGGGATTCTGCCATTGGCTGTCAAAGTGAATGGTCGTGTTTTTTCTGATCCTGTGTGTTGTGAGATAAAAGTAAAAGTGAAGAGTGAAAAAAAAAATATGGATGTAAGATCGTCACAGGGGCATCGTCCCCCTGACGATACGATTAAAAAGAAAAAGACTTTTAATCTTCCCTCTAAGCTATTGTCGAATGAGGACAAATTAGCTATATTGCAAACAATTGGTGAATACACGACGCCTAAAAAGTTGGATACAACCATGGAAACAAATATGGAAACATCCGATTGTACAGTAACAGATTGTACTGTTATCAGTGGCGGTTCAAAAACAGTATTGAACGCAAAAAAAGATAATAAAGTTGCTGGTGCTTCAGTGATGCCAAGTCAAACTGGAAAACTGGAAAATCGTGTTTTATCATTAAATCCGACGGACGATGCAAATCTGGCCGATTTAAAGAGATTGCTAAAAGGCGACTTATCAACTTTCGAAAATATAAAGAAACATCGAAATAAAATTAAAGAAGTCAAACATTCATCGTCCCCGTCTCTGGAGAGGACAAATTCTAGACTTGCCAACAACCCTTTTTCGATTCTGGATTCGGCCGAGTTAGATGAACCTTCTACGAGTACTTCACCTCAAATAGGAAAAAGCAAACAAAATGTTCGGAAAATTAACGAATGGTGCCCTCCCATTTATGCCAAAGACGTGAGCTCAAAAACTATATTGTTATTTTTAGAAAATAATTTTAGTGGTAATTTAGATGTTAAGTTTGAAAGCAAAGGATTAGGTAGACTAAAAATTTTTGTTAAAGACATTAATCTACATTCCTATTTATTGAAAGTTTTTTGTGAAATGAAGATTCAAGCTTTTTCATTTGGTCCAAAACAGCTAAAAAAGTTCTCGATATTACTGAGAGGTATTCCAGATGGTTTTACCTCTGAAATGATAGCAAATGATATTGCCAAAGTGGACCCTTCATTGAGGGTACAAGTTAAACCATTTGCTACAAAATGGTCAAAAGAAAATAACGTAGAGCTTGGTATTTTTCATTGTGTTGTTGATGATAGGGAAAGCCTAGTGAAGTCCAGTGCTATAGATGCCAACGCTTTGGACACGTTAGTGTCTACTGCGCTTTCCCTATTAGATGCGTAAAGTGTAAAGATTCGCACGATTTGGGGGCGTGTCCTCTCAATAACATCAAGGATAAGATAAGCTTATCTTGCATTAACTGCGGTTCCTCCGGGCACCCGGCAAATTTCAGTGGCTGTCCGAAACGGATAGAATACTTGCGGAGGAAGGAGGACAAGGGCCCAAAATCTCCAAAATATGTCCTTCAGCCCAAAAATACAGTTGTGAATCCGACACAAGTTTCGAGATCATTCTCCTATGCTGATATCCTTAAAGGAAATCCGCTAGAGACACGTAATGAAGAATCTAATCCAAACTCCATTTTTGGAGATTTTATAAATGAATCGATAAGATTATTTGGGTTACCCTTGAACGTCCTCATAACTCGGGTTAGAGATTTCTGGCCATCGTTTAAAAAACTAAATGACTCTGAAAAACCCGGTGCCTACCTGGGCTTTATTGCTTCATTGACGCCATGATTTTTAAAATGATCACTGCTAATATAAACTCTCTAGTCTCTATAGATAAGTGCTTTGAGTTGAATATGTTTCTTAAACATATCACCCCAACTGCGGTTCTAGTTCAAGAAACACTTCTAAAACACAATATGAGACGTACATTTGATAATTATCTCCTTTTACGTAACGATTCGGGCAGAGGCACCGGTGTTTTGATTCCAGATACTTTAGATTACAATATAATTCCTTTTCAAAACAATATTATTTCTGCAACCATTGTCTCTATAACATTAACTGGACATCTTAATAACAATAAAAGCCTAGCCTTGGTTTCCCTCTACATACCTTGTAACACGGGTTTTAGATTAGTCCGAGCAATGCAAGATTTAATGGTTCTTCTGTCCAGTTTTGACTTTTATATAATCGGGGGTGACTTTAACGCTCGCCACAACTTTTGGGGTGACTCTATGTTAAATCTGAATGGTTACCACCTATACACATGGTACCAAAATACTGCCTTTCTTGATTTGCACATAATTTCTCCAAATAGCCCGACAAGACCAAGTTCCTTGTCAACTATAGATTTTTATTTAGTGTCTTAAAACCTTCTTGGCCCTCAATTCACTTCGCCTAGCTATAGTTGTATAACCTTGGATCCTTTTTCCGACCATTTCTCAGTTTTTCTTGGCTTAGAGCTATCCAACATCTCCCCTTTACTTACAGACCCTCCATATAGAGTTTCATTCAGTGATACAAACTGGATTTTATTCAATCAAGATTTTCGGCAGAAATTTATTTCAATGAACATTCCACTAGAAAGAAATCTCTCCAACATCGAAATTGACCGATTTGTAACACTTTTCTCTGACCACATCCAAGACTGTATTGATTGTCATTCAAAAAAAATTAATTTATGTTCCTCAAGGCAAAACCTCAGCCATGAAATTATTGAATTACTTAAACTTAGGAAATTTTGGAAAATCCAGCTTAAAAGAATCTTTCATAGGGAAGGTAATAGAATTAATCAAGAATACATTTCCCTCTCTTCTCGCATCAGCTGTTTGAGCAAACTAATTAAAGATCAGACCAGAATTCACTTAAACAAACAATTTCGAAACAAACTTAACCAATTAAGGCCATCTTCTGCTGTCTTTAAGGAAATTGATAGAATCACTGGTCGCAAACGTACTACCAATCAATCTTCTGCCCCCATTTTATTTAATAACAATGCTTTTCACTCAACTCAAGAAAAAATCAACGCCTTTCAAGATTTCTTCTCTGATTTATACTCACATCATATTCCCGATACCGATCCCGAACTAACTCTAGAAGTCTTAACCCGCACAAGTTCTTTCTTAGCTTGGAACTCCTTAAACCCTTTAACTGAATTTTCTCTTAACAATACTTCATATTCTCCGATTGTGGAAGAATTTGCCACAACTGAATTTATTAAATCCATAATTCATAACCTCAATAGCAAAAAATCTTCTGGACCAGATAATATCTCAAATTTTATAATCAAGAAATGCCTTCCAACTATTCCTCATTTTTTAACTCCAATTGTTAATAATTGTATAAATAATGGTTACTTTCCTCTCAATTGGAAAAATGCTAAGCTGATCCCAATTAAAAAGAAGGAAAATTCAAATGATATAAGCAATTTCAGGCCAATTTCACTACTGTCCAACCTTGGGAAAATACTTAAAAGGGTTCTCTATTTAAAAATAGAAAACTTCATTTCCGAACAAAATATTATACCGATGGTACAGTTTGGTTTTAAAAGAAAGCACTCCACCGAACATGCACTTATGCAACTACAAAATGAAGTCTTAAAAAATCTCAGGAACAAATCTTGCACTGTTGCATGTGCTATTGACCTTACTAAAGCATTTGATCTTGTCTGGCATGATGGTCTCCTTTTTAAACTAATTTCTTTGAACTTCCCGAAATATTTTATCAAAATGATGTTTAGCTTCCTTAATAACCGTTATCTAAGTATTCACTTGAATGAAAAAATGTCTACCCCCGTCCCGGTACTATCAGGCGTTCCACAGGGTTCCATTCTCGGTCCCCTCCTATTTAACATCTTTCTACATGATTTCCCTTCACAGTTCCTTTCTTCAAACTCAATCCTAATTGCGGACGATACAATAATCTATGACTCGCACGAAAGACCTCACTATGCGCTTGAGGGAATCAAACACCATCTTGAAATTATTATCCCATATTACCGAAGCTGGGGCATAAGTTTAAACGCCTCCAAATGCGAATTAATTTGTTTTAGAAACGCATCCACCAAAGGCCACCATCTCGCTGTCAGGGAAAGCAAACAGCTTACTCTAACCATAGAAGGAAATACCATCCCAAGGAAACCTATGATTAAATATCTGGGTGTGCACCTACATGAGAGGTGGAGAATGAACATTCATGCCAGGAAAGCATTGCAAAAATGTAAAGCTGCCTGTGCCAAACTAAAGGTTCTCCTCAACTCCCGTGAAGTTGAATCCAAACCAAAGCTTCTAATGTACAAAATTCTCATCCGTCCACTTTTAGCATATGGTTTTGCCATTTGGTTTCAAATATCTAAAACAGTAGCCCACCAACTTCAGATGTTCGAGCGAACAGTATTAAGGAAATGTATCTCAATGTACAGAAGACCCTCTGGTAAATGGATTAAAAATAAAACGATCTACGATACATCCGGAGTCACACCCATACTTAGTTACCTAACGAATTTAGCTAAATATCGTTTTCTAAACCTTATGACACATCCCAATCCTTCTATACAAGAAATATACAGTGAAAATATAGAATTCTCGGTTTTGGATAGGTATTTCTTGTCCCCTATCAGCATCCTCAATGAACGGTCTACTCACCTTTTCGAAATAGTAGATGATGTATGCTACTTATCAAACTTTTACAACCAAAGCTGTAACTTAACATACAGAGGTTAATGCTTTGATCCTCAAATGAAAAATATATAAATGTTTTCGTATATAAATAAATAAATAATAACTATCATAACTTTTATTTAAAATAAAACTTTCATATTTTTAAAATTTAAATTATTAATTCAAGATTGAAAAATGTATGTATGTATATATTTGTAGCTATAACTGAAATACAAGTTTAATTTGTTTTCTTTGAAGAAACGCAAATGTAAATGCTTTGCGCGCTTATGACATTGAAGTCCCAATTTTAGTTTATAATTTAATCTCTTTTATTTACCACCAGAAGTCTGAATCTTTAATGTACATAATATAACTTGTTGATTTAATTTTTAAGTAAAAATGTGATATTAAAAATAAAAATAAAATCTCAACAAATAATGTTACCTCCTAAATAGCATTAATGAGCTCACGTCTTAATAATATTGTTACCTTTACTTTGTAATGCGATTTGGCATTACTGTTGTTGTTTTTTATCTAGTTTTAAGTCATCCACTCAATTCACATGTTTTATTGAGCGAACATGTTTATTCTGTATATAACTCTGTAATAGTTTTCTTCATATCTTTTATTTAGAATTAAAAAAAAATACTGAATTATGCTGTGACAGCCTGACCAATTCTAAGTCGGCTTTAATAAGAATATTGAATTGTTGAACATTAATCATTGTATGTTAATTTTAAAAGTCTCAATAAAATCTATACTATACTATACTATGCTGTATATTTGAAACTGTGAACATGTGGACCATGCAAAAAAAAACGATAATCGAATGTATATTGCCCGCGAGATTTCAAAAATCACCTTACTTTATGAACACACAAATAAATCGACTATTTATTCTGCAGGTAATTTCAAGTTCTTTTCTGGATACTGTGATTTTGATACTAGAAAACTTTTTTAAGAGTTTTAAAGTGTCCTGCAAGTGTTCCTGTGGAGACGTACAGGTAAGCAAAAATGTCTTTCTTAGTTCCACCAAAAAACTTCTGCCCGAAACCAACAAAAACGATTTCAACACAATGAATAAAAAAAGAACCCAAAAGAAAACTATAATTTTACTTTTATGCAAATGTTTATTTTCATTTAATGCAGTGGGAGTGCACTGTTTCGCTGATCTTCAGTGTCTAACTCACCTAGTATAAATTAATACCTTAATAAATAAAAACAAAAATTAATGGTAACCAGTAGCAGCTGAGAAATACTCAATGATTAACTCATCAACTGTCCTCTCAGATTCTATATATTTTCCGTTTTTTTTTTCACTAAAACACTATCTAACAACTTTCTTCTGTGGTGTCTCACTACTAAATGAAATCTTCATTAGAATAGGAGACGCGTAAGGCGCTGGCATACCGTCCCCCACTCCATTTTTCTTTTGAAGAAAAGGGACAATGCCAACAAATCTACCATTTAATCCCTACACAGATAGCTAAAGAAAAGGAACTAAAACTTATCAAATGCAATTAAATGCATAGTGATAACAGGAAACAAAGAGTGCACTGTGTACAGCAAAAATGCAAAAGGATGATGACAATGGGTCGCCGTAAAGGGTCAGTGGTGATATCATAAAATAATACACCGAAAAGAAAAACAAACAACAACCGAATCATATGTATGTTTACATAGGTCCGACAAAAAGATAAAAGGATGTATGTACCATAAAATCATAAAAAAAGGATACTTGTCGGCCTGCCAGTCAAGTACCACAGTAAAGGGGTTACAGTGAAGAACAACAACAATATTTCGTATTTTATTTCTGTAGTTTACGAGTGTATGTAGTGATTATTTTAATCAATCTCTTAAATGTGCTAAAGTAATTCCACTTTTCAAAAAATGAAGTAGAAGCAATGAAAATAACTATAGGACAATTTCTCTCTTGTTCACCTTCACGAAACTTTTTGAGAAGCTTCTTAAAGTTAGAATTTTAAAATTTTTGGAGCGTAATGCTTTCTTTTATTCTTTTCAGTTTGGTTTTCGGTCTGGTTTATCGACTAAGGGCGCTATTTTAAGAGTGTGCTGTCAGTTACATGAGAGTTTGAATAATAATTAAAAGACCAAGGCTTTATTTTTAGATCTGACCAAAGCCTCGGAAATGGTGGATCATCAGATATTACTTAAAAAGTAGTACAACGCTGGATTTAGAGGAGCAATTTAGAATTGATTTAGAACTTACTTAAAAGTTAGAACTCAAAAAGTCAAAGTAAATGGCACTTTTAGTAAACCTCGTACTTTAAAAAATTGTCGACCCATAAGGTTCTGTCCTTGAACCTCTTCTGTTTTTTATATATATCAATTCTTTTTTTTAACCAGAAGTTTAATAGGCTAGTCACTGCGTTCGCTGATGACATAACATTAACTTATGCATTTCAAAATTTTTTTGATTGTGTTGTTAAGATTAGTGAAGACATGGAGAAGGTAAGGCTGTGGCTTGAGGCTCATCGGTTAATTGTTAGCTAAAAAACAAACTATTAATCTTGAAAATATCAAGTTGTGTCGCATCCGATTTTGATCTTTGTTTCATGGCTATGACTGTAGTTGGTTCAGCTTACCACTTCATACTTGTGGTATAAACAATTTTCATTACAACAACTTATTTACTAATATGTGTCTCAAAATCTAAGCAGTAAAAAACTTTAAATATCTGGGTGCCTTAGTTGATTGTAACCTAAACTGGAAGGATCATGTCCAAACAATAGAGACTCATATGAATCTAGTGGCTTGTAAACACAAAAACATTAATTGATTACTGTTTAATTCCCACTAAATGCATGGATACTATATCCGCGGTAGTAGAATTATATTTATCTGACCACTTTGGCAAAAAAGAAAGGCTCCTGAAATGTTCAGTTACATTAGTAGTTATGAGTTGTCACGGCAAATTGAACAATTTAACTGGCAACAGTTGATTCATCTGACAGACGTAAACGATTTGGACAATATCTTTAGAGAATGATTTAAAAGAATTGTAAAATCAACGACGTATTTCAGAAAAAACAAAAAAAGATTTAATGAGCATACTTGGATAAACCAAGTTTATGAAAAAGAATATAAAGTGTTTTATAACCACCTAAATAAAAAGATACATAGTACTAAAATGAATTATTTCAAGCAACAAATCTTAAATGCAAAAAATCATCCAAAGGAGATATGGAAGATCATCAATTCAATACCTGGCAAAAAACCCTATAAATCTGGATGATTTGTTGGCTAAAAACTTTGCTACAAACGAGTATGATAATCTCGTAAATCTTTTTGAACAAAAATTTTCTTTAGACATAACAAATACTATCCATATATGCGAACATAAATCTTACTCGGGTCCATCCAGCAGTGTTCAGCGATCAATGTATGTGAATGAAGTTAGTACTGAAGATATACAAAAAAAATCTTAAATTACTTAAAGACAACAAATCAGCAGGTGAAGATGGTATAAAACCAAAGGACTTAAGAAATAAGGTTCTGGCTCCGGTTTTAGAAAAACTTATAAACTTGAGTCTGGAACAATCAAAGGTCCCCGAAAGACTTAAAATATCTGTCATACGACCGATGGAACTACCGTTCAATTTCAATTCTATCGGTAATGGATAAAGTCTTATTGAATATTTAGAAAAGTATAATATATTGTCAAAAAATCAGTTCGGCTTCAGACAGAAAAAAAGTATAAATCGGTTGATCGGTGATTTTTCAAACCAAAATCAAGAAAAAAAACATAGCACCATAGTACTTTTTATTGATTTTAAGAAAGCCTTTGATACGCTATGCCATAAAAATATTCTAAAGCGGGCATAAGAGGTGGTCCTCTTATGTTTGATTTGTCATGGTTTGAGGACTACCTAAAAAACCGTAAATATAAAGTCAAAATCAAACAAAGCCTAAGCAAAGAAAAATCTTCAAAATATGGAGTTCCACAAGGATCCAAATTAGGACCGTTCATTTTTATTATATACATGAACGATATGCTTGCAGCTCTTAACAAAAGCACAGTTTACGCATACGTAGATGACACGGCAATTATCGTTAACCATAAGGACGTTGAAGCAGCTGAAAAAATCATGCAAAAGGAGTTTATATAGTCACAACATGGTGTCACGACAACGGCCTGATCATAAATGCAAAAAAAATAAAGTAATGCAGCTACGTCCTCCGCACATCATAAAACACAAAATCTTAATAAAAATGAATGGTTATGATTGCTTACATAAGGTTAAGAGTCATTAACTTTTTCGAGCTGATGACAACTGCTCGACGATCCCGGATAATGTATATATATACAAATATTTAGGGGTCACCGTCGACTACAATTTTAAGTGGAGCTATCATGTTGAGGCCCTAATAAAAAAAACTCAGGGGATCCGCTTCCGCTCTTTTCCATCTTAGCTATCGATGTCCAACAGATGTTCTTCAACAATGCTATTATAGCCTAGTGGAGTCTCACCTAAGGTACGGCATTCAGCATACAAAAAATAGTTAAGAACGACATCATGGTTATAACATAAGACAATTCCTCACAATAGAATAATTGTATAAGATGGACATACTATCAACTTTCAAAGATGCTAACACCTATAAGCTACCAACCCAACAAGCAGTTAACATAACGTAGACGGCAACAAAATAAATTTTTGGTCCCAAGATTCTGGAGCGAATATGGCATACGTAGGAAGTATGGAGTTGCTCTTCCGGCAATATTTAACGAGCTTACAACAAATTTAAACAACCTTCCGAAACCAATTTTTTTTAAAAATGTTCTTGAATTCAAATGTATAAACGATAAACTGTTCTTTTATGTACGTGTAATGAATTTGTATTTTGAACTCAACATAATGTAATGTAATTAATTTTAAAGACCAATCTTCTGCAGACAAGCCCCCTGGCTTTGCAGATAATACAATATGAATTTCAATCTTTTAGAACCGCAAAAATTCAATTCAATTCAATTCAATAACTGTATCGCATTAAACCTTATTGCTCCAATAAAATTCTGTTTAAAATCTGCTACAGTCTAGCACACTCCAAGTTACAATATGGTATCGTCTTTTGGGGAGGATCGTATATATTTAAATACACTTCGACCTATTTTGATTGCGCAGAAACATCTTGTTCATATTATTTCTTGTTGTAATCGTCGCACTCATAGTTTGCCTCTGTTTAAAAAACTTAAAATTTTGCCAATAATGCACTTATATATTTTTAAGATACTGAGAGAATTTTTTGAACAGAAACAATCATATTTACGATTTACGAACAAATAATATGGCCCTTGTCAACACATCAGTCGCACCTAAAACTCGTTTTCTCGCTTTCACACAGTTACAGCCCCAAAGTATTTCAATAAGGTTTTTATTACTCAAAATTTGAATGCATACATTAAAGAAATAAAAAAAATTATTATTTACTATAGAATTAGCTAATGTTGAATCTTTATTAAGAATATCATCGTAAGAATGTTTGAATGTATTAACTTAGTTCTTTTCTTTTACTTGTCTAATATTAAAATTAGTTTTTTGTGATTACATATAGCAGAAAATATAGCAACTTTCAGTTACTGATTGTCACCCCACATCAGAACTTTTAAATGTATGTTATTAGTAGTCAAGTGTCGTTCGCCACTAATTTAGGAAAAGTTTTTCCTTAAATAATAGAACGTCAACTATTTATTCATTCCTTATCCTTATTTAAAATTGAATTGTTACTCTAGTTTTAGTTGCTATGAAATGCATAAAATTATATCTATAAAATAAATAAAAAAATAAGTTTCCGATATTTTTCTGCAACTAAAGTATGAAGGAATGTGTTGAGGAAGTATTCTATCTTCCATAACTTGTTATACAAAATAAAATCTTCATTTGGAGCCATTATTCAAATATGGAAATCTTGTTAGTCCCTGAAAACTATGACAATAGTGAATATTTATTTACCATATGCTGAAATCGATTACATCGATAAGACAGAAATATCATGAAAATGAAAATTGCTAAAGATTTTCTATAAGGACAATCGCATTTACATATAAAAAGGATGTTGTTTGACATGTGCCCTAGAATTGAGGTTTAATAATTCATGAAATATTACTTCCATTGGACGTTTTCCATGCAGAAAATTTGACCCTACACTAGGGTTGAGAAAATTCAAACTGTTGACTCATATCAAGGTCTTTCAACACTTGTAAGGAGACATTTCAAGAAGTTCTTTGGATCAATAGCATTAATATGTTCATCACTTGGATAACACATGTATGTGACACTAAATTTCAAGGTCAAGCAGCAGAAAATTACAGAAGCACAAAGATTATAAAAATACATTGTTTAATCGCAATAGTTTTTGCGACCTTTCGACTATAAAAAATGTCTTCCCGATTTGTCCGATGGTTTCGATTAAGAAAAATAAAACTACTCTTTCTTAAAAAACGTTATAACTCTTCAACTTTTTATTGTTAGGAATCAACAAGCGACTAGACGGTTTTACAATCCAACTTCGAATCCTCGGCCGTACTTTCTCCTGACCAGTTGTGCCTCGGTTTCACTTCCAGAGTATCTTTCGCCGGAATCCACAGGGACTGAATACCAGAACTTCAACAATGCCTCCCTCATTCACAATAAACATGCTTGTTTTAAACATAATCGCTCTAAGAATTTTTTATACAAAGTTCAAGAAAAAATACTTCATTTACAAATATGTTTGAAATAAAACAACAACAACAATTAACATTCTGCCCGCCTTGAAGTCTCCGCTGCTACAGAGACTTTAACCTTCTATCGGCAAGGGCGCTAGACGATGAATAGCCCTCCGCAGGATACCATTCTTTGTTTTTATGTCGACCACTCGAATTTTCCCATCCTGTGAGGCAATAACTTTGATGATTTTTCCCATCAACCACTGTTGAGCTGGTATATTGTCATCTGCGATCAAGACCAGAGTACCCAATTTGACATTCGCTTCCGACGCCTTCCACTTCGTTCGTTTTTGAAGTTCTAGCAAATACTCTTTAGACCAACGAGCCCAGAAATGTTGCTTAATCTGGGATAACCATCGCCATCTTCTAAGATCGCTAACTCCTTCAGATTCTATGCATGGTTCTACTATCGCATTTAGAGGAGCACCGATCAAAAAGTGCCCTGGAGTCAGCACTTCTTCATCACTTGGATCGGTCGACATAGCGCAGAGGGGTCGAGAGTTTAGAATTGCCTCGATATCCGCCACGACCGTGGACAGCTCTTCGAACGTCAAATAAGCTAGCCCAACTGTACGAAAGAGATGAGTTTTGGCAGACTTTACGGCTGCCTCCCACAGACCCCCAAAATGAGGTGCTCTAGGCGGGATATGGTGAAAATGTATCTGCTCCGCTGCACACCATGTTGCAATCTCCTTTTGGGTCTGCTGCTTCAAAAACTGCCGTCGGAATTCTGCCAGCTCATTTCGGGCTCCAACGAAGTTCGTCCCATTGTCGCAGAAGATATCACTACATAGTCCCCGTCGCGCGACAAACCTCTTGAGGGCTGCTATGAAACCTTGTGTGGACAGATCGGATACCACCTCCAGATGTACTGCCTTGACGGCAAAACACACGAACACCGCAACATACGCCTTGTAAGTTCGCTGCCCTCGACGCCTCAATGTTAAATGGAACGGGCCGCAAAAGTCGACACCTGTTTTGTGGAACGGTCGAGACAGCTGCACTCTATCAACGGGAAGGTTTCCCATTATTTGCCTTGATAACTTCGGTCGATACCTGAAACAATGTAGACAGGTGTCTACCACCTTCTTCACCAATCTGCGCACATCCAGAACCCAGAAGCGCTGTCTGATGATTGCAACTAGTGCCTGGGGCCCAGCATGGTAATTTTTCCTGTGCAAATAAACAACAAGATTTTTGACAAATAGGTTAGATTTCGGGAGTAGGATGGGACATTTCACAAGGTAAGGAATGTTCGCATTCTGCAAACGCCCACCAACTCGGAGTAGTTTTACAGAATTTGTATCTAGGAAGGGGTTAAGATTTTTGATACAACTCTTTGGGCTAATCGACTTCTCATTTTCCAACTGCTCAATTTCTTCTTTAAAGGCTTTCTGTTGGACGTGCCAAAGTATCCTAGTCAACGCGTCATTCAGTATATTCGCTGAGAGTAAGGGGGTGCAGCTTGTGTCGAATATATTAACCTTCCCTTTCTCTGATACGTTTGATAATCGCTCTACAGTTTTATTCCGGTTAGCTATCCATCGACTCACGTACCCAAAGACCCGTAATACCTTTTGAAAGTCAGTATATTTCAGGTAGTTTTCGCTGAATTCGGAAGATACTCTAGCAGCTAATAGCGCAGTCTCTCCCTTTCTTTTGCCAGGAATACTCGTACTGATTTTGGAACAATCCTTCTCCGGCCATTTCGTTTGCGGCAGATATAGAAATTCTGGACCACAAAACCACCGACTTTCCAACAACTCGCTCGCAAATGCTCCTCTGGACACGATGTCAGCTGGATTCTGTTTAGAGCCAACATGTTTCCAAACTGCTGCCGGCAGCTCGCTTTGTATTTTAGATACTCGATTAGCTACAAAAACTTCCCATGTAGACGGATGTGCAGACAACCAACATAGTACTATTTCTGAATCTGTCCACAGAAAAATGTCCTCAACTATATGGACTAAGTTTGGCATAATGTTAACAAGAAGCGCCACCAACAGCTCCGCAGCGCACAATTCTAACCTAGGAATGCTTTCGGTTTTAATTGGAGCAACTCGAGACTTTGCACTTGGTCCAATTCATCTACTGTTCGTATGTAGATACAACATCCGTAGGCGCGCAATGATGCATCCGCGAATCCGTGGATTTGTACTGACCTGGGTTGTGGAGTTAGTACATATCGTGGAATCCTAATACCCTTCAGTTCTTTAAGCCGACTTCGAAACAATTCCCACTCGCTAAAGACTCTAGCTTGGACCGATTCATCCCAGTTAACCTTTTTTACCCACAGATTCTGTACGATAATCTTACCCTTTACAATTACGGGGTTAATTAAACCCAACGGATCGAAAAGCGTGGACAACTCCGCTAGAATGACACGCTTAGTAATATTCTTCGCGAATTGTATTGCTGGAACCATATACTGCAGCTGATCACTCTGGGGGTTCCACTTGATTCCTAACGTCTTTATGATGTCAGCGTCATTGATTCGTAGTGGAATTTCCCTCTGGTTTTCTGGTATGCGTCCGAGTTGCAATTTCTCGTTTGTCCACCACTTCCGCAACTCAAATCCCGCTTCTTGAAGAATGGTACTGACTTCTGTGTATATGTTTAAGATTTCTTCTGCAGAATCTCCTCCACTTATGAGGTCATCCATATAAAAATCATCCCTCAATACCTTTGCCCCCAAGGGAAACTTCATGGTGTTGCTATCTGCTAGCATCTTTAAACAGCGCGTTGCTTGAAAAGGCGCAGACGTTGTTCCATACGTAACCGTCTTCAACTGATATCCCTGTAGATCATCCGTGGCTTTATTCCTCCAAACTATGCACTGGTACTTCCTATCGCCTTCCTCAACTCGTATTTGCCGATACATCTTAGCAATATCTGCCGTTATGGCGTACTTGTATAATCGAAAGCGTAGAATTATGGAGAACAACGAATCTTGGATGACTGGACCCTTTAGCAACACCTCATTCAACGAAATATTTGATGATGTGGGGCAACTACAATCAAACACTACTCTAAGTTTCGTCGACGACGATTCTGGCCTAAGTACACATTGATGTGGGCAAAAATACTTCATTTGGTCTAATTGATGTTGAGAAATTTTATCCATGTGACCTAACTTTTCATACTCTTCCATGAATTCGCAATATTTTGCCTTAATTTCTGGATTTTTATCCAACCTTTTTTCTAATGAAAAGAATCTTTTCTTTGCAATGCCGAGCGATTCTCCTAACACTTCCGGATTATCCTTAAATGGCAGTTTAACCACAAATCTACCGTTCTCTCCTCGCTCTACTGTGTTTAAAAAGTGTTGTTCACAGCGTTCTTCATCAGGTGTAAGGAAATTTTTCATTGTCTCCACTCTTTCTATTTTCCAAAAGTTTTCTACCAATTTATTTAAGTTGGCATCTTCCGTTTGCCCGTGACCACTTACCAAACATACACTTGCGTTCGGTACCAACGAAAGGTCGTATCTCCCAGATACTACCCAACCAAACAAAGTTTTCTGCAGAGTGGGTCGGCCATCTAACTTAATCTGCCCAATAGACAACAACTCGAAAAAGCATTCAGCTCCGATCAGCATATCTATTCTAGAAGCTTTGTTGAAATTGGGATCGGCTAGAACTATATTTTTTGGAATATCCCAACTATCAATAGCGAATGATCGAGTTGGCTGTAGATCGGTAATGTTCTTGATGACAAGTAATTCCAGATCTGTTTTGAACTCGGAAATCCTCGACTTGCAAGTCGCATGTGTAACATATCTGATTTTTGATAGCTCATTCCCTATTCCACTTATTTGCATATCCGTTTTGCTTTTTAGAAGTCTTAACCTTTGAGCCATATGTTCAGTTACAAAATTTAACTGCGATGCAGAATCCAAGATGGCACGTACCGGGTGATAACTTCCTAAATGATCTCTAACCTCAACTACTGCCGTCGCTAATATTACTTGATTTCCTGTACTTCCCAGTAATACGGATAAAGGCGATGTATTTTGCTCACCGTTTGGCCCAGAAGTAAGTGCAATGTTCGGCTCCGTAATGGGAGCAAACCTATGTAGTAGGTGGTGGTGGGGTAGAGAACAAATACTGCATTTCGTTTGAGAGCAACGCCTCACCGAATGCCCTACTTCTAAGCAATTTATGCAGAGCATCAATCTTTTGGTTTCTTGAAATCGCCTAGAAACTGGTAGGCTTTGAAATTCTCTACAACTATCAGCTTTGTGACCATTTGATTTGCAATATGGACATTGAACCTGATGCACAGCTAACGCAGTGGATCTAATTTGTCGACTATGACCTTCATTACCCCCGCGCCCACGTACACGACGATCGTTTCGAGCACTTGAAGTTGGTAATGCATTCTCCGAATGCAGTGTTTTGGCTTCTTTCGCTTCCATTATTCTACACCGGTGATCCAGAACCTTCGTGAATTCATCCCATGACGGCAGTTCATTATAATCAAATCTATCTTGCCATTTAGCTTGCGTTTCTGGATCCACTCTATCTAACGCAAGAGATATGAGTATGGCATTGGTAATATCCTGATAGCTACCTATCGACAACATAGCTGTAAGATGTGTGTTAAAACTATCCTCCAGGTTTCTTAGAGAGAAAGCAGTGGCCTTGGAAACTTTCGGAACCTCAAGTAACAAGTTAATATGTTCTTGGAAGATTAAACACTTGTTATCAAACCTCTTCTCTAATCTTTCTAATGCCTTACGATAGTTTGTACCTCTAAGCTCAAATTCTTTCACCGCTCCTAACGCTGCCCCAGACAAACATCGTTTTAAATAATTAAATTTTTGCAAATTATCCAGTGAATCATTATTGTCGACTAGGCTTTTGAACAACCCAATGAAATTAGGATACTCTGAGAATTTGCCCGAGAAATTTGGCAGCTTAATCTGATGATGAAGAAATGTGGCATCCAGACTATCAACGGCTGAGGAACTTCCCTTTACTTCTGCCTTCCGTTCGAGAATCTTAGCCTTTGTGAAAACGTACATCTCTTCTATTTCCCCTCTAAAAGCATCATTTGCCATTTCCTCCTCCTTTATACCAAGTCTCTCTATAGATCTTTGGACAATTCCTGCTTGCTTAAAATACGATTCAAAAATCTCCAAGCGACAATCTAATTCTGTTGCGGATAACGATTCACCTTTGGCGGCAATAAAGTTTTTTATGCGCGTTAAACTTCCCTTTGTTGAGGCTCTCAAAGCTTTTAGCTCCGACAAATTTTTCTCCCCCTTTGCAGATGATTCACCCACTAGAATATCTGATTCCTGCTCCATATTGAGGTTTGAATTGGCGAATTTTAACGATTTGCTAATGCTGCCTTTTGCAATGAATGAAAGGGCGAGAGACTATGTAAGCGGAATTGTATCAACAATGATCAATATATCAAATCCCTATGCTTACAAACGACAATTTCTCCTAACCTCCCAATACAACAACTATGCAAAAGTAATTAAATTACGCGCAGCAACTAAGTTCTCAGCAACACGCTAACCCACAATCCACACAGCAACAATCTTCACAAACGCAACAACCTTAGCAACACAATTTGTTCAGCGACAATTTTTCCCAAATTGATCTTAAGACTTACTTGCACAAAGCTTTTCACCTTTCCTCTTTATTTGAGTAATACCATCCACACCAGCAAGCTAAGTAATTTGAATGCTCTTTTTTCCGCTCGTCTATAGAATCCCGCTACGCATTCACAGTTTCCTCTCGTTGATGACGTAGTTTTGCCTGTGACAAAAAAAGCTTTAATTTGGTTTTTTACTGGGCCTTTACCAATTGTAGATGATGATGCGATGTTCCACAGATTTCAATGTGTCTCATCTGACAGCTTTTTCCGGCCAATTTAAATTGGTACTCGTACACTTCAAAAAATTGAGTGGAGGAAATTGATTTTTATTTTTTATACTATCGAGAACAAGATTATCTTCAACCGCTTATGCAAGTGCGAAAATATAATTCAAAGCTATTATGTTGGGGGAAATCTAAAGATTTCCCGTGTTTCGGCACCAAAATGTTTAATCGCAATAGTTTTTGCGACCTTTCGACTATAAAAAATGTCTTCCCGATTTGTCCGATGGTTTCGATTAAGAAAAATAAAACTACTCTTTCTTAAAAAACGTTATAACTCTTCAACTTTTTATTGTTAGGAATCAACAAGCGACTAGACGGTTTTACAATCCAACTTCGAATCCTCGGCCGTACTTTCTCCTGACCAGTTGTGCCTCGGTTTCACTTCCAGAGTATCTTTCGCCGGAATCCACAGGGACTGAATACCAGAACTTCAACAATGCCTCCCTCATTCACAATAAACATGCTTGTTTTAAACATAATCGCTCTAAGAATTTTTTATACAAAGTTCAAGAAAAAATACTTCATTTACAAATATGTTTGAAATAAAACAACAACAACAATTAACATACATGATTACGTTTGCACAAAAGAGTAGAAAAATTACCGAGATTTAGAAACCTTCTCATTTGGAAATCAATTTATGGAAACAGATTCAAGCAATATTTTTCACTATTGAATCTATATATTCTATTGTATATAAAACAAATACATATTTACGAGTAATAAGGTCAGAATACGGTCACTTTAGCATATAAAAGATACTAAATTGTTCTCACATCGCTAATCATCAAATCGTACTTTTTAACGTGAAAATGTATCAGTTGCATCAGAAGCTATACAATGCGTAGATCTAAAATCTGGATTATATCACCCTATTAGGATTTCCCCATCTTATAATCACAAATATTTTAGAAAAAAAAATGCCATCACCAGTCTGAATACGTTTAAATAAAATCAAGGGTTGATCATAAACATAATCAAAGTTGTTTAGCGGAATGTTTTGTACCTTATACAACAGTCGCCACTTAAAATTTAAATTGTGCGAAAACATGGAACGTCGAGTGAAGTTATCTCAAATGGAAATGCTCTGCGAAGGTCTTCGAATCCAAAACTAATCGTCCTGAAGTTCTAGATTAGCTTAGGTTTAAAATGTGTATGGGGCTTCAGTCACCAAAACGGACTTCTTGAAAACCAATTGGATTTAAAAGAAATCCAGGTATTTTTCCCTTTGATAAACATCTAATTTTTCTGTAGAAATTGAGCGACGCTCAACTCTATTGTACATATTCCTGTGAATGTTGAAAAATATATTTTCATAGACATTTACTTCGAGCTCCACATTCGCCCAGTAAACGAGGTATGTCCTTTTCGTGTGTCAGTCTCTGTTTTCCTCAGGGGACAACGTTTTGACAAAATTTCCCCACCAAAAGCCTGAGTGAGTGCCTGTTAATTTTGAGAATTTCATTAAATTCCTTTCGATCACAAAATGGCTATTAAGCCTTAAATTCCGTATACCCACCTGGGGCGGCTTCTTAAAAAATTGTTTATCTCATAGAGGCCTTGATAAAGTGAGAGCGTTTAATGCTTACAACCTTAAATCCTTCCAGTTTCACTTTCTCGCTTGCCCATGTGCTAGATCATTTCCTACCACCATCGTAGCCTACATAATGGCTTGACTATATTCGAATTTATGTTAATGGATTCCAATGAGTTGAGCGCAGACTGCCAGACTATCAATGTAGATGGCGATATTCGTACAGTATATTGATCCCATTCGCATTAGGCCCACTAAGAGCAGGTAGATTTTAAGATTGGTGGACTCTGTACACGGTGGTACCAAAAAGAAGCCGAACTAATTATTTTCAAATTCATTTATATAATTTTCGATCAAAAATTCATCTATCTTCTTCAAAGTACTCTCCAGTGGCACTAATATGGTACACTTGTCTAATCTTTTATTTGTCATTTTTATCTTCGCCTCAGCAACGTCGACAAACCTCTTTCCTTTCATGTCTCTTTCCATTCAGGTATACAAAAACATGTCGCCGGGGGTAAGGTCAAGTGAATCAGGAAAATTCGCGACAGGGGTCATGTCATTTTAGGTAAATTTAGGTGGAAAGACCAGTCGCCCGACTTCTAAAAGCCAGGCTTCTTCCGGTTGCAGCTGTTGCGAAATTTTTTCAAAACATCCAGCTAGAAATGCTAGTTAACTGTCGGAGCCGGTAGAACAAGCTCTGAATAGACGACTCCTCTCAAATACGAAAACAAAGCAACATTGTTTTGATGTTTAATTTCACTTAACGAGCTTTTTTGGGATAATGCGAAATTTGAATCTTCCAATCGCTGTGGAACTATGATTAACACCTGCGAAGACCTTGTAAAAAATCTTCGGAGCTCTTCTTTCAAAGCAGAGCATGCTTCCACGTGACCTTGTTTTTGTCCAGCATTCACCAATCGAGGCACCATTTTCATCCACAAATCTTCCGTTCCCTAAATTGAACTGCAAGTCACTCCAGACAGCTCTACAACTTGTACAATGGTCGATCTTCCATTATGATTTTGCGAATTTTTTCAATATTTTCATCGGTTCGGGCCATGGATGACGACGTGAGAGAAAATTGTCATCAATTGACACTTCACCTCTTTTGAGACGTGAAAATCATTCAAACAGTTGCGTTTTCCCAATACCATCACCCTTGTAGGCCGTTTTGAACATTTCAAAAGTTTCTGTGCCAAATTTTTCCGAGCAAGAAGCAACACTTTACTCTTGCACTGTTCGCGAGAATCAATCATTGCAAAAACGACGAGCACACAAAAGAATTGTCACTAAAAATTTACATAAGCCAAATGGACCACTTTATCGGCGACGCTTGGCTCCTAGTGGCAGAATGTGGTACTACAAAAACTTATTCTCGATGAATCGTCTAGTTCTTTCCCATTCATTTCAAAAACATCCTCGTGGCGGCTGTATCTATCGCTAAATGTGAACCCAATGTCTGGATCATAAGTGAAAAAATGTAACCGCTATCATATGTATCCATGATTTTCTCTGCAGAGGATTTAATCGTTGCAGTACCTACTACATCTCAACTGCACTTAACAGCAACAAAAAATCCACTCCCACAGACATCAAGTGCTCTAATTACATCTGTGTCGCTGGACGTACGTGAAGGAATCCGCTGATACAACAGTCTTATCAACTGCACCATTATTATTTAAGCTTATTCAAATTTTGTTAGTTTATAGTTCTAAGTTTGTATTCAGGTGTGTAAGTTTTTTTTTGATTTAAAAATAATAAATGTAATTTTAATTTATATCGAGAATAACAAACACAATGTGACAGTTTTAATTCAACACTTTTGTTCTATTGTATTCAACCTCCAACCGAGAACTATAAATCCAGACATTTTTCGCAGAACCACTTGTCGCCGGTGACAAATATAGGACAAATATGTTGAACGTAAATGGGTGATATGTGTCGACTTGAAGATGGTTAACTTTTTGTTAGGTCAACAGATTAGCAATAAAAAATACCCATGCTTTATTTGTCTTTGGGACAGTTGACCCAAATCAAGACACTTTACCAAAAAAAAAAAAAATATTGCCAAATGGCAGTTGGTGAAAGAAATGTGATAAAAAATCATCCTCCCACCTTGCACATCAAATTATGCCCAATGAAGCAGTATATTAAAACTCGGGATAAAAATAGTCAAGGTTTTCATTTCCTGGAATAAATACTGAATAATTAAAACTAGGAATTTTTGATGAACCTCAAATACAACGAATAGTCAAAGACTAATTCTATGAATAAGGTTGAACGACATTTTTTGCGGTTACAAAAAATTAATGAAAACTATGAAGAGTGTGTTGATGGCAACTGTCAACTGTTGCCCGGAATCAAAGATAACTCTGGAATTGTGGGTTCTTCCAGGTAGTGCTTTAATGGCAGCCAGACCTGGGTAAGGACAACGAAGTTGACCGCCGTGTGATTTTTCCCAGAAATCACGAAACCTTTGCAATTTGAAGGAAAACATATTGTTTACTGACGAAGCACATTCATATCGATAACTATGTTAATAAAGAGAACATCAGAAACTGATGCCCTGACAACTCTAGGGAACGCCTTCAACAACATTTCTTATACACAAAAACGACAGTTAGGTGTTAAATTTCTGCCCGAGGGATTATTGGCGGTTATTATTTTAACCCTTAAGCACCTAGCATACGTCTCCGTATGAACGTGTTCGTTGTTGTAACTTTTCCTCGCACCCCTCAGTGCCACGCAATCGCTCGTCGCAGTAAAATACTGTTGCCGGGGGTCTAAGAGACCTTTGTTAGGCGGTTACGTGACTTTTTAATATTCGTGCTTTTTTTATTGTTCTACAATAGTTGATAAAGGCTTTAAATGACGAAAACATCCAGCGGTGGTTTTAACAAGATCTGTTAGATGACGAAAATATACCAAACGATGAATGCTGCGATGCTGAGGCCGATGTAGGAATAGAGCACGTGTTAGAAGGAAGTTGCGAGTCAGACTCAGAATGTGAAGAGGCAAATGAAGTGGAAAATAACGAAAATGCTCCTCCCGAAATTGATTTATCCTCGACTTTACCTGATGAGCAAGAATTATCATCTGAACATAATACGCCTTTATCTCAACTGCGATCGACATCCAGGAAGAAGACTTATTTTGGCAAGAATTGCTTTCATTGGGTCATCCGCCCCACATTCCTTACGATCAAGAACGCTAAAGCATAATATAGTGCAGGAGAGGGAAGGTATAAAACCAGCACATTGCAATGAACTAAATGCTTCGTCTCTCCGATGGATATTTGGCAGCATTTTTTTACTGACGAAATGCTTGAAAAAATCGTTCATTACACCAATGTGAAGATAAGAGGAATCAGGCCGGACTATATTTTTTACTGCAATTGTTGACTAGATTTAGTCGGCTGGTTCGTTAACAACAAAAAAAAACAACACATGCGATACTTTGTGAAAAAAAACTTTATATGCACTTTGTGGCCTTTATGAACTCGACCGTACTCTGATGAGATACCAAACGATAAAAAAAGATTGTAAACCGGAAAAGCTTACAATTGGCGAGAAAAAAAATGGTGGATAGTAATGAAGTGGCAAACGTACTAAATCATTGATTGACTTGATCAAGTACGATTTCACCTAAACATTACCGGCCGCCTTGGCGCGTAGCGCCTAAATTACATATAAATGAAAAAAAAAAAAAAAACATTAGGTACGTAACCTTAAACTACTGCAAGAGGTAATAAATTCAGTGACATGATGAAATAAATGATTTTATTATTGTAGGTGCAATTAAACGCAATCGGAATATATACTGAATAACAGACGTTAAGAATTGCCAGGTGAGATGCTCAGGTAGCATTCTTCAAGGAATACCATGTATCAATTACGTTCTAGAATTAAAGAAGGGGAAACCAAGAGTGTAGTGGACGTGTGGATGGAAATAAAGGAAAAGGATAACAAAAAAATCGTTTTAATCGGATGGGAGAACGCAGAGTTTAACGATGGGACGTGTGAGTTCACCCACCTGAGTTTTGATTGTTGCCACCCTGACCCTACCGTCTGGTCCTGGACAAACGCGAACTACCCTTCCTAACCGCCACTCGGTAGGTGGCAAGTTTTCATTTCGAACAACCACCAAATCATTGACTTTTACGTTTTCGTTCGGATGTTTCCGAACTTCGAATTCTTGGTGCAGATACTTCAACCTTTCCCAACGATTGATTATTGATAAGGGTGGATTTTGAATTTCAGGATCAGGAGGAGCGAGCAAGGGTGCTCCGCGGATAAATTGCCCTGGTGTTAGGGCGAGCAGATCCGTTGGGTCGTCGGACACCCGTGAAAGAGGCCTAGAATTTAGACAGGCTTCAATACGGCTCAATAAAGTCACGAACTCTTCGAAAGTAAGTCTGGTCGTAGAGGCAGTTTTGCGAAAATGGGTTTTGAAGCTCTTAACGCCGGCCTCCCACAAACCACCCATGTGGGGAGTTCCCGGTGGGATAAAAACCCAGCTGAAGCCTTGTATTCCATATTTCGAACGCGGGAGGGACGGCATTGATGCATGCAGGCGTTTAAAATCCTTTTGTAGGAGGGCATGGGCGCCTACAAAGTTGGTACCGTGATCCGAGAAGACCTTCTTGGGTAAACCTCGTCTGGCGACAAATCGAGCAAATGCTGCGAGAAATACTTGGGAAGAGAGGTCACTAGCAGCTTCCAAGTCGATAGCTTTGGTCGCAAAACACACAAATAGGCAGGCATAGCCTTTTGTAATACGACAGTTCCTACCACTGAAGCTTTTTATTTCGAATGGACCTGCGAAATCAACCCCCGTATAGGTGAATGGGGGTGAAAAGGAGCACCTCTCTATTGGAAGTGCTGCCATAATTTGCTTTCGCATTTGTTGACGATGCACTCTACATAGCTTACAGTTCCTAATACAGGATTTTATAAGATTTTTCACTTTAGGGATCCAGAAGGTTTGACGTATCAAGCGTAACATCAATGCATTACCTCCATGAATTGAAATGTCATGAATGAAGTGTACAATCAGATGCGATAAGTGTGATGAGTAAGGAAGAATGATTGGGTGACGTTCGTTGTAAGGTAAAGTGGAGCGTGCTAGGCGCCCATTGACTCGAAGAAGTTTATCAGGATCCAACATTGGAGTCAATGAAAGAATGGAGCTTTTATTTGGTATTGGTTTACCAGCGGACAACAATTGACGTTCCTTTTGGAAATGTACGCATTGTGCTAACAGTATTAACCGAATTTTGACAAAATTAACTTCAGCCGGTGAAACCTCATGCGTAGAAATTAAATCTGATTGTGGTCGTCTCGAAATCCGGTGGAAAAAACGAAATATATAAGATATGACACGCAGGGCACGAGGAAGAGACGAAAATCTTCCCAGAATCTCTTCGTGATTTTGCGCAACTGCGCAAAAGATGGGTTTGATTTCTAGGTTCTCTTCTGGAACTAAGGCTGGAGAACTTACCGGCCATTGATCCTCTGCCTCTCGTAGCCAAGATGGACCCTTCCACCAAAGAGAGCTAGCCTTAAGATCTTGCGGAGTAAGTCCACGGGTCGCAAGATCGTCAGGATTCTCCACTGAGCGAACGTGCAACCAATTGCTACTGTCAGCTCCGAGATTATCAGCTATTTTAGCCGTGCGGTTGGCTACAAACGTTTTCCACGTCCGGGGTGGCTTCTGTAACCATGCCAGCACGATAGCTGAGTCGGTCCAAAGAAAAAGTCGGAAGCTGTTGATGGGGAAAGTTGGTAGATAAGCCTTG